>QVTG01000151.1:0-49669 GCA_013305925.1 Geotrichum reessii | reverse complement strand
TTATTATTATTATTATTATTATTATTATTATTATTATTATATTATTATTATTATTATTATATTATTATTATTATTATCATCATATGAATGAGTTGTTTGATAACATTTTACCCAACAAAAAACTGAATAAGTCATATCATCATGTATGAATTTTTTCCAGTGTACTAATGGCATAATTTTATTGGTTCAAACTTGTTATAGTCAGGGTCTGTTGGTTGTGTCTGCGTGAGAGAGTGTGAAAAAAAAAAAATAAAAAAAATAAAAATTTAAAGTTTTTTTTGGTTCCTGTGGAGAAGGCACTCAGAAAAAAAAAAGCATCACATGCAAATCCTGACATAATTATTGAATTATAATTATGTAACATCTGATTAAGTCAATTTATTATGGTTGTATTTTGGCGTTGGCTCTATATAACATTTTGTTGTTTCAAGTGAATTGCTTTAATGAATCTGTCATCTCATCAAGAAAGTTGTTATAATAAAAGTTCATATACATAAATAAAAGACAATTAGATTATTATAATGGTGAAATAAAAAAAAACGATTAATTATATATGTATAGTATCTATTTTTTTTTTTTTTTAATGCTAGATTTTAGTTTAATCTGACAGGCTTTTTTTTCTTTTTTTTTTTATTATCTTTTTTGAATCCGGAAAACAATCAGACGACACTTTTTCTTGTATAAATACCATGGTTTAGCCCCTTCTTGATTTCTATTTTATTTTTTTTCTCAGCATCTTGTCTGGTTTTTTAACTTCTTATTCTTATCGTAGTAAAAGTAGTAAACAGAGCAATATACTATTTACAAGATCATTTAGTAACTGAAAGTTAAAGAAGGTGTTCTGCACATACTCCCAAGGAACCCTTTAGCCCAACTACTCTTTATCTGCATCCCAACAAATACATATCACCAATTTTCCAAAAAAAAAAAAAAAAAAACAACTCTTTTTTCTTCTTTCTTTTTTTTTTCCTATTGCTTTCATAAAAATTAATAGTCAGATAAATTACTTCTTATCTACTCTCGTTTATTCATCATGAAAAATCAAACGCGTCCGGTTTACAACCGAAGATCTTCCAGCTCAAAATCCAAATTTCATCTGCCTTCGCCAGTCTTGACTCCCGCTGAACAAAATCAGGGAACAAACTCCTCGGGCGGCGAAGAGGAACCAGAAATCAAACATGTGAACTTCCATCTCGACAATCGTTTGCCCTCGGATTACTTTAAACAGGATATTCTCAAACTTATTCACGAACTGCGTATTCCCAAGTGGAAGGCTGTCGATTTTTCATCAATGGCTAAAGACATTGTTGTGTCTAGAATTTCAGGTGCCCTCACTAATGCTGTCTATTGCGTCCAGCCTCCACCATATCTCAAGGACCTTATCAAGGCTGCTCACACTGCTAATGTTATTGGCGGCATCGACCAGGTCACAGGCCTTCACGTTAGCTCTCTTAAGCGCACTTACCATTCCAAGGTTCCACCTAAGCTTTTGCTCAGGGTTTATGGACCACAAGCCGAAAACCTTATTGACAGAAACGCTGAACTTGCCGTTATTGCACGTTTATCTCGTCGCAAAATTGGCCCCAAGCTGCTTGGCACTTTCAACAATGGCCGCTTTGAACAGTTTTTAGAAGCTAAAGCTCTTACCAAGGAGGATCTACGCGACCCTGACGTGAGCATCCAAATTGCTAAGCGTATGCGTGAACTTCACGACGGCATTCCACTCCTTGATGAAGAACGTGTTAAAGGTCCATCTGTTTGGAAAAATATCTGCACATGGACCGAACCCGCTAAATCCCGGCTACTGCAGCTTTCTAAAAAAGATAATGGAGCTGTCCAGCGCATTCTTGGTGTTGATACCGTTGATAAATTTTTTGAGGCTATTGATAAGTATAAAACGTGGGTCTACAATCATGAAAACTACACCGACGAAAGCATTAATAAAGATCTAGTGTTTGCACATAACGACGCTCAGTACGGTAATCTGTTGCGTGTGCTACCGCCGCCGGGATCACCGCTGCTGCGACCACAGAATGAGCACCGTCAGATTGTTGTCATTGATTTTGAATACTCAGGAGCCAATCCACGCTATTTTGACATTGCTAATCACTTTTGTGAGTGGATGTCGGACTATCACGATGAAAAACAACCTCATTTTATTCACGCCGACAAATATCCGACACGTGAGGAACAACTGAACTTGATCCAGGGCTATGTTGAACACGGCGCAACCGAGTTTGACGACGCCAAGATTCAGGCTGAAGTGGACCTGATCATGCGGTGTGTGCGAGAATGGCGGCCCGCTGTGAACGTATTTTGGTGTATTTGGGGACTTGTTCAGGCCGCGCTGGATACCAATTCGGAAGAAGAAAAGGAAAAGGCGCCAGTAGTATCGGATCAGTACAAAATTACTCCTAGTACGGGTAGCAGTGATGAAGGCGAAATTGAAGAGCAGGAGGACGAGGAGAATACATTTGATTATTTTGCCTATTCGGCACAAAAAGCCCAACTATTTTGGGCTGATCTTATTGATTTGGGTGTCATTGATGCGGCGACTTTTAAGGGACAGGTCAAACATATCGGGGCATAAACTACTATACAACCTTGTAGGCCAAGACCAGAAAAACAACAAAAAACTATTTTCATTCACATGTTAGAATTCCTACATTTATGAAGGAGTTTCGCAAAACTCCATTAGCCTTCAGTGCATTTTTTTTTTTTTTGTTTTATGAATTTATCAAGACTCAAAAAAATAAATAATAATAAAAAAAAAATATATGTACCATAATAATATAAACAATAATTAGCATTTTTGGATTAAATTATGAAGATGAGATTTTTTTTTTGTTGTTGTTGTAGTGGTGGTTTTGGTGGTTAAATGGAAAACTTTGTATACTTCTTACAACAAAAGCATCTTTCTAGGATCCTCAATAAGCTCCTTGATAGTCTTCAAGAAAGTGACAGCCTCTCTGCCATCAAGAAGTCTGTGGTCGTAGGTAAGAGCCAAGTACATCATGGGTCTGGAAACAACCTGGCCGTTGACAACAACAGCTCTCTCCTTGACACCATGCAGACCCAGGACAGCAGTCTGGGGCATGTTAATGATGGGAGTACCGTAGAGGGAGCCAAAGACACCACCGTTAGAGATGGTGAAAGTGCCACCAGCCATGTCTTCCAGAGTAAGCTTACCATCACGGGCCTTGGAACCAAGATCAGAAATGGCCTTCTCGATGCCAATGACATCAAGAGACTCAGCGTTACGCACAACGGGGGTAACAAGACCCTTGGGAGTGGCAACGGCGACAGAGATGTCAACGTAGTCCTTGTAGACGATGGTGTCACCGCCGTTAGGGCCCTCAATAGCAGCGTTAACAGAGGGGATGTCCTTCATGGCGAGAGTGGCAGCCTTGGCGAAAGCACCCATGAAACCAAATTTGGTACCAGTCTTCTTGAGGATCTCATCCTTATAAAGCTTGCGCATCTCAATGAGGCTCGACATGTCGACCTCGTTGAAGGTGGTCAGCGAGGCGGCAGTGTTCTGGGACTCCTTAAGACGCTCAGCAATGCGGAGTCTCATTCTGTTCATCTTGACGCGGGTCTCACCTCTGCTACCAGCCTGGACGGGCTTGGACTCAGCGGCAGGAGCAGGAGCGGGAGCAGCCTTCTTGGGGGCAGGAGCGGGAGCAGCAGCGGGAGCAGGAGCCTCCTTCTTGGGCTCTTCCTTCTTAACCTCCTCCTTCTTGGGCTCTTCCTTAGGAGCAGCAGCCTCCTTGGGGGCGGCCTCCTTCTTAGCACCACCCTCACCAGGCTCAATCTTGAAAAGAGGCTGACCAACTTCGACAGTGTCTTCGGGGTTGGCAAGGAACTCAGTGATGGTACCAGCGAAGGGAGCATTGACAGAGACGTCGATCTTATCAGTCTCAATTGTGGCAATCTCCTCATCAAGCTCAACGAAATCACCAATCTCTGAAAAAAAAAAAAAAATAGTTAGTACACACATCGAAATATAAAGCTGTGAGCCAAAATGCTTTGTTATTCGCCCAAGCAATCACAACGTGACATTAAACGTACCCTTCTCAAAACTCTTTAAGGTACCCTCGGTGATAGACTCGGCCATATCAGGAACCTTGACAATTTCAGCTTTAAAACACACATTTTCTGTTAGTAAATGATAATAATAATAATAATAAATCCATACAAGGAATGGTTAAAACTATAACTACACAAAAACGGGACTGTTAAAGCTTAAAAGTTGCGTAGTTTACACATTCTTTGTATGAACAAAATTTTGACCAAACTATTATCGCTACTGTTGCTACTTACCATAACCTCTAATTTGAATATGAGAGTTGTTGAAAGCCATAGAAGGTCTATGTAAAAAAAAAAAAAAAAAAAGACCGTTAGCTGATCTAGACTGAATAATGTAATATTTGGTGTGGCTAGCAAATTAAGAAAAATAAATACCTCTTAGAAATGAGACTGAGACCCTGTCGTTTGCTGGCAGTGGAAATGTATCTGGGGGCAACGTTGGCAACGCGAAGAGAAGCAGCCGACGAAAGTCTGGCGCCGGATTTTAAAGATTTCAGGACAGTGGTTCTAAGCATGTTGTGTATATGGAGGGAGGGGTATGTGTGTGTGTGATGTGTGATTGAAATGGAAGGGAAGGAAAGAAAAAAAAAAATGAAAAGTAAAAATAAATAATAAATAAAGAAAAAATAAAATAATAATAATAATAAAAAATTGACGAATTAAAAAAAAGAAAAATAAAGAAAAAAAAAAAAAGTGATCAAAAGGTCCTGGGGGGATGGCAAACGCCAACATTGCAAGCGGGTTTGTAAGTTTTGGACATTGGGAATTAAAAGAAACGGAAACGTATATTACGAGTAGATGGATCCGTGGGATGTGTGTGTTATTATTGCTTCTGTAATCATTTTTACAGTATTACAAAACACACAAAAAAAGAATATGTTGTCAATCAACTCTTGCTTTTTTTTTTTTTTTCTTTTTACCCCCTTATAATAAAAGGGCTCTTATTATTATTAAAAGTGGTTTTCTTTTTTTTAATAAAATAAATCACAAGGGGATGACCGACTGACAAAAGCATAAAGTCCGAATTTGTTGTGTTTTTTTTTTCTATTAAAATGCGTCGGTCTCGGGTTTTTTTTGTGTTTCCCCCCAGACGTTTTTATTATTTCCATTTTGTTTTACAAAAACTTTTGGCTTTGATTGTTTGCTTTTCTACTTTACAAAGAAATTGTTGGAGGAGGTTTATGTATATTGGTCTTATTATTAAAATAACAACTCCAATTAAAACAAACTAAATTTTTCTAGAGATATATAAATGTCAATTGATTTTGAATTGTAGTTGAAAAAGTGTTGTTTTTTTCCCAGTATTAAACCCATGATTTAACAGTTGAGAATTAACAAAACAAAAATCAACTTTTTTTTCTATTCCTCGACATCAGGCTTTTAAGGGAAAAAAAAAAAAAAAAATTAAAAAATAAAAAATCCGTATAAATCAAAGTTTTGCCGTTTTATTTTCAAATAATTCCATTTATTAACTGCCAAAAATATACATACATCAATCCATAATAAAACACCGTTTCTTTTTTTTTTTTTTAGTATTTGTTTTATTTCCTGTTATTATTGTCACCATTTTAATTCATGTCTAGTCTTATATAACCCCAGGAAACACTCTTTTTTTTTTCATCTCTAATTCTATAAAATAACCCTTTGATTGGTCAGGGTCAATAACTTTTTCAACTGTCAAACTGTATAATCTTTTTTTTTATTATTTTTACTTTTTCTTGAGATTACTGTTTAATTACAAAAAATAAAAGCATTTAAAGGCTCAATGTTGACCGATACCCGGCTATGATGTTTCCTTTTTTTTACGGGCACTACGGAAACATTCACCCTGAAGGTTAGGGTATTTTACGTCACTTGCCTCATGATACTTAAACTATAAACCTCTTCAACTAAATCTGTTTTTGGTAACTGGCTGATGATTTTGTATATATATACAACTCAAAAATAACTCTTCTAAAGTAGTCCAAAAAAAAAAATAAACAAGCGGGTTTCTTTTTAAATCTTCTAGAAAATGTTCCTTTCAGTTAAACAATCAAGACTTGATTCAAAAAAATTATGACATTTTAATCCGACTTTTTACTTTTTTTATTGCGTGTGCCTGTTTTTTTTTTTTTTTTTTTTTTTTTTTGAAGAGATTAGAAACAACAATAATCAACACAAAATCAAACGTCCATGCAGAATTTTTTTTTTTTTTTTTCAATAGCACTGCATTGTAGTAAAACCTGGTTTTATTTTTGCTTACTTGAAGTCATACACTGATTAAAAACGTTGCATTATTCTATAAACCAAGTCTCATGTGTTAAACCAGATCCTGACAAGATCTTCACAGCTCCATCAAAAAAAAAAAAAAAATAAAACAAGGTCCCTGCCAGTTAATACTATTTAAGCCATAATCATCAGTAAAAAATATATATACATATACTAGCAAATAAAAAAAAAAAATTATTACAAAATTATTTGTTTATAAATATCAGAAGTGGAAAGGTTTCTCTTCGCAAATATGTTATTTCATGGAGAATTTGGTGCCATCGAATGCCAGAATCACCTAAGGAGCGCTGAAAACGCTAATTTTAGAGTGTCATAGAGACAAATGTTTTTTTTTTTGAATTCAATGTTTTCTTTGTATATCTTTGTTATTATTAACTGAATTATATAACTATGTGATGTAAGGACAATAAACAGATTTTTTATCTATTAGAAGTGGAATACTGAGGTTAACCTCTTCGAAGGCTCTTTTTTTTTTTTTCAATGTTCTTTGATCCTTATTTTGTGGAGGAAGTAACTTGAAAATATCTATCCGTTCCTTTTTCCTCAAATCAAATATTTTTGAAAAAAACCTCTTGAAGAATTATCATTACTATGGTAGATAGATAGAAAATCTGTTTATTGTCCTTACATCACATAGTTACATAATTAAATATAATAATAATAATATCATTATTATGTATATACTTATTTTAGTAGAAAAATAGAATGACAATAAGATTTTCAGCAAAGCTATAAAGTTTAGCTGTTTATAATACCATATATATTTCATGATGCACAAATTGGATTTCTGTGCCATATTGCGGACGTATATAGATGGCTGATTACATTCTTCGAGTCTCAAACCCAGTCTTCAAAATTTTATTTTGAAAGTTAATGATGAAATCAAAAAAAAAAAAAAGAGACATGTTCTTGTCGAATGTTGGCTAGTTATTCTAATTCATGTTTGTTTTCTCATAGAAAAAAAAACAACAAAAAAAAACAACAACTAGTATTACCTTATAATAATGACAATGAAATCAAGTTTTAGACAAACTCTTATCAAGACACACTATTGTACTACATGTAATTGCAAATAGCCTTCTATTTTCAACTAAAACGGTTTTTGAAAAAACAACAACATACAAACCCATTTGGGTACTTGTAATACCCATCAAGTTCAAACACTACTTTTTACTGTTTCTCAGTAAAATGAATAAAAAAAAAAAAATAAACTTGCTTTTTAGGAATCATAATATATCAATTACTACAAACTAAATAAAGGGGACAATTTTAATCAATCAGTTTTTTTTTTCTCTTTCTTCTTTTTAAAGCTATAGAATTACTATTCTACCTTAATTCAATTAAAAATTCCATCTAGCTCCTGTACCAAAAAAATTTCATCACTGACAGCACAACTATACACAATTCTTGCTTTATTTGCTTTCATAGCGCCTCATTCTTCACGTACCAAAAATTTTTCATGGTATCAAAATTAAAAGAAAAAAAAAATCTTTTCATAAATAGTTTGTGATTGAGAATAAGTATACTGATATTTCATTTGATTATGATGTGTTGTTAGGAAACATAACTCGGAGTCTACATATGGTCCACATTCAAACATTAATAAAAAGTTTGCAAATTCAAGTACAGTTACTGACTTACAAGACAATAATATCAAATCTTATTTCTCAAGTACAGATGTTTGGTTTCAAAAATTTTTTTTCTACTTTTTGTTGCCGCGCTATAATTTACTCAGAATCTATGAACTGCTCAACTCAGATCATCCTATACAAACGCCACTTCCACTACTATTTTTGTGAATAATAAAATCAGCTCAGGCTCATGCAAATCATTAACAAAAAAAAAAAGAAACAAAAAAATTGGAATCAACATTAAATAAGCTCTTGTTTTTGTGTCAACACATCATTTATTTCTTGGAAGACTTCTTCTTCTTGGGCTTCTCCTCAGCCTTGGCCTTCTCAGCGGACTCCTTGAGGACACGCTTGACAACCTTCTGCTCCTCAACAAGGAAAGCACGGATGATCTTCTCCTTGACAGAGTTGGCAGAAACGGAACCACCGTAAGCACGGTTGACAGTCTTCTTGGTCTTGGAGATGTTGGCGTACTCGCGGGGTCTCAAGGCAGCAACACCAGGAAGAGGAACACCGGTGTCAGCGCACTTGGGGCGGGTACCATTCTTCTTGACATGGTGGTAACGGAGGTTGCCACCAGGGGTCTTGACGATCTTGACCTTGTTAGATCTAGAGTTGTCTGTAATGATAAATTGTTAGCAAAATGAAAAAAAAAAAACAGTCGCAAAAAAAATAGATTCATTTTTCTTTGTCACAACAAATGAATTCGAGCATGAAATTTGAAAAAAAAAAAGACAAAGTTTTGCAAAGTCTTAACTGAAAACGATCATAATGTGCTATTCGTGAAAACAAAACAGGAATCTAATCAACGTAAAGTCATCATGCCGAATAACAGTAATCAAGAAAGTTCGTTCGCTTTAGTTGTATCGTCTTCTATCTTTTCTCTTTTGCAAAACATGACACCAATGAATCCAAAAAATCAACAACACAAAAAAAAAAAACAACCAAAAATCTGCGACAGTTGAACAAGTTTCTACCTACATGGGTTTCTTCTTCTGTAAGTGAGTCTTTGAGCCATTTTCGATGTAGAAATCTATGAAGGACGTCGTCGAACAAGAGGTAGGAAAAAGGGAAGGGGAAAGAGAGAAAAGAGAGAAGGAAAAAAATCCAGTAGGAGAGAAGAGAGAGAAAATTTTTTTTTTTTCCATTTGAAAAAAATTGCTTACAAAATAGATTACATCAGCTATATTTTATGTTTTAGCGGTGGATCTTTGTGCTTACTTTCGTGCTTAATTTTGAGATTAAATTTGGGATCAGGACTAAAGCTTGGATTGAAAGAAATGAAAAAAAAAAAAAAAGGTTTGAGAAGTTTAATCAGCAACAAAAAAACAAAACAGTTTCCTTTTTTGGAGATTAAATTAGTGTAAGTTTGTTAGGGCACAACCCTAAAATCTGAGCTTTCTAAAATTGATGTTGACCAAAAACACACATTTTTTTTTTTCAGACTTCAGCCTTTTTTGTTTGAAATTTCAGGACCCTACAAGTTATCACATTAAACTAAATATAAA
Organism: Geotrichum reessii; assembly: GCA_013305925.1. NCBI lineage: Eukaryota > Fungi > Ascomycota > Dipodascomycetes > Dipodascales > Dipodascaceae > Geotrichum > Geotrichum reessii. The sequence continues at coordinate 40,173 of QVTG01000151.1, read as the reverse complement.
ATTCATAGTTGACAAGTAAACCCCAAAAATCAAGAAGAACAAAAAAATAAATAAAATAAAATTGTGACAATTAGTTAGTAATGATATCAAAAATAGGTCATTAATCTATATTACATAATAAGGACTAGATTCACTTGAAACTTTTTGGGTGAAGTCAGTTCAAATATTTTATTGAAAGCCACAGTTTTGTGAGAAACTGATAGATATTAATGACGAAATCATCATGATCAATTCCGTTAAAAAAGCAAAACAAAAAAAGAGTCAAGTTTGTTTGTAACTACTGTTTGAATTAAATTGGGTACCGCCCGTTCCGGTTATAAGACGATTGGAGGTCTTGAAATTCAAGAGATGTAGGCCATATTGATCCAGCCCACTCCAAAATCGATCAAATAATTGTTATGGCTCGCCACTTGTTATATTTAGTCTAAGAAAGTGGATTACGACAAATAAAACTAATTGCGTCTCAAAAGCCTCTACAGTACTTTGTATAAAACTGCTCACATTTTTCACATTACCAAGATGTGGGGGATTTACAAACCCGACTTAATCTTACAATCTCTCAAACCTCCTTGGCGAAAAAAAAAAAAAAAAAAAGATTAAAATAATATTGAAAAATCGTTATCTCAATTTACCAGACTGTTTGTCTACCCACATGCCTGTCACCGAGTGAAGAAAGTTCCAGCTAACTTATGGGTACTTTAGTCTACAGCCTTGTACTCTTGATTTATTACATGAGTGTCATTTACTTTTCGTCCAACAATAGTTTCAGTTCATAAAAAAAAAAAAACTCAAACACAAATTTCTCGTTAATTTAGCTGAAGATAGCCAACAACATTTCTGTTATCAGGAACATGATTTTAAAGTCAACTTTTAGTTAACCGCCAATAAAACTTCCGTTTAAAAAAATCTGAGCAAAAAACCAAAAAAAAAAAAACTGCGATCTGGAAAAGAAGGCAAGTTAGCAACAATCATGATTGTGAATACCACGTAGCTAACTGGTTGTGTCGTTTATGATCTGCAACACGGCTCACAACCTCCGCTTGTATTTGTATTTTTACTTTATCTTAAAAAAACTATTCATTTACCTACTGGTTTTCTTTTTTTTTTTTTTTTTTTGGGCATGTAGGGTCCAACAAAGCTTGAAGACCAAAAGGTTGTAATCAAGATTCGTATTTAAAATCAGAAAAAAAAAAAAAAAGACTTGTGTATTTATTTCTGAAAACTACATTTGTCTATTGTAATCTAAAATGGGCAAAAAGTTCCCCACAATCATCATAGGTATATCAAACACGTCCCTCCTCACAGTTAAAGTGCAAATAGTCTCAATCTTATCGCCAAATGGGCCTACCAATTCTAACTGAGTAGTCAGAAAACTTTGTGAGTCTCCAAATGACAATTTGGAGAATAGATCAAAGTAAGTCATTACAGAGTTGTCATCCATTAACTCAACAATGTATTTGTCGTTACTATCGTTCGGGCGCAGAAGATGCTTATGAGACCAGCCAGTCAGAATACAGAATTCACGGTTGGAGGCTACAATTTGACCTGTGCGCCGCCATATCACCGTAGGGGTCCCACTCGTCGCCAGGATTTTGTTGTATTCCAGCAGGGTTCGCTGGAAACATTTCTCCATGAAGACAAGGTCTTCCTGATCAAGCAGATTGCATGACGCGATAAACGACGGCCGCGTTTCTGCAATTAGTTTAGCAACTGAAATAAGATTGTTGTTATTAGCAAACCTTTTACGCAGATAGTTTAACAGCCCATGGTGACCGTCTGTGTAAGAAAAGGCCGCTGTTACTTTTGAGTAGACTTCATGAGGCGTATGATATTGGGGCGGAACCATTTCAATGACATTATCCGTAAATAATGGCGACAGAAAATCTGCTTCGTTAGCTGACGATATAGGAGAAGAAAATTCAGAAATATTTGGTGTGGTAGTAGTTGTGGTGTTGTTGGTGTTAGCAGTAATAGTAGCAGTAGAATTAATCGTCATATCGGTAATAGGGTCCATGATAAGTGTGTTTAAGGAATTAAAATCAGCTAGGGGGTCAAAGAAATTGTCTATCTCTCCCGATGTACTATCGAGAAAGCTCGTGAAAGTAGAGTATATAAATTCAGCAGGTTTTTCCAAATCGCAAGCAGCATTAACGCTCACAGGTTCTTCGATCAATGGAAGAATTTTGAGGTCTGCACTTGTATCGACCGTCTTAGTAGCATTGGGCTTGTTTCGTTTTCTGGGTGGTTTTCTTTCACCGTCTCGGCAAGTGTCTTGAAATCCCTTTTTGATACATCTTTGACATGGTCGACCTAAAAAAAAAAAAATAAGAGTTAGAAACCACCCTGATTAAATCTGCATAGTCGGTTCTTTGATATTTTTTTTGATAAGAAAGAACAAAAAAAAAAAAAATAAACAATGAAATAGAACTTGCCTTCGTCGCATGTTAAGTGCGCTTTTTGGCAGTGACCACAAGCTCTTGGAGTCTTCTTCTTTTTAGGCTTTTGGTCCGCTGCACCTAAACTTTTACTAATGCTACTTATACTACTAATACTACTGACAGAACTAATAGCGCTAGATAGGCTATTGGTGCTACTAGTGCTACAGTTGCTGCTGACACTGTTGTTCCTGCTGTTGGATTTAGAAGATGAGCCTTTTGATCGGCTGTTGGTCTTGAAAAAAAACCAAGCAAACGAATTGTTAGCTCAAGATAAATTTATACAAGCAATGGCTTGGTTTCCATAAAATTAAGCTCATCTTACCTTTGATCTAATGTCTGCTTCATAAGTCAGTTGTTCTCTTTTTAAATAGGGGCTGAATGCTGCACTGACACCCTTCATTATGTGAAGATTCTTGACTGAAGACATTTTCATAGTTTATTTGTGCACGAGGACTGGTAAAAAGAAACTCGATTATTGTTTGTGTCTGGCAAATGGTAATTAAAAAACAATAGAAAAGAAAAAAAAGAGAAATCCATCAATAAATTTAAAACTTTTTGAAGGGGGTTTCAAATGATTTTATATATGAAAATAAAAAATATTAAGGGTCATTTTTTTTTTATTTTAATATCAGTTGAAATCTTGAATTAAAATATTCTTCATTTGTGAAATTTTATTTAGTCGTCGTTGTGAGCTGAGAGTTACGGCATGCGTGCCTACATAAAAACTTTCTCGCTTGTAGACTATTTATGGAAAGGTGCACACAACTTGCCTGGTTGAAAATTATGCTTTCCAATCTTTTGGTCTTCTCAATTAACCCTAGTCCTGGGGATAAAGCCATATAATGCAATTATCTGAGATAAATATTATCTAGTTACGGAGTTTTACGGAAATTTTCAAAAATTACTTTTTCATGGACTTGTTGTTGTTGAAAACCAGTACAGAAAAACGAATAACTCGATACTGTATCTGTAAGTTTATAAACTATTCAATTAAAGAAATTCCCTCTCAAGACCCTTTTTTTTTTTTTTTTCAACATTTTGGCAAATAACCTATATATTTTGCAGATCTAGAGATGCACTCGTCATTTAGGTCTAGTCTGAGGTCGAAAAGCTGCGACGTAGTTTTTTTTTTTTTTTTTTTTATCTACACTAGTAAAACGTTTCCCACCTAGAGTGATTGAATGAGTTCTTGAAATGTCGACAGACAGCCACCTTTTGAAAATGGATCTAGACTTAGCTATATGTTTACACTTTTGCATCTTTTGATTTTTATTTTTCAATAACCTTTTATTGTTCTAACCTATTGCCATCTTCGGTTTTTTTTTTTTTTCATGTATCATTACGTATATTGGTCGTAACCAGAATGTAAATCAAAATCTTCAACTATTAAAAGATCAGTTCATCAATAAGCACGTAGTTTATCTAAACTATGTTTTATTTTTATTTTTTTCAATTAAAGCCACAATGAAAAAGTATTACATATGATACACTCAAAACAACACCAACTAAATTTTGATTTGGAGGTTTGTTACATTACACAGCTTGCTATTTACTGAGAATTTTTTTTTTTTTTTATAAAACAATCTGATTGGAATTTAGCTACGCGTGTTAACCACGACTAAAATGCATGATTGAATTCTTTTGGCAGTGAAATTATAAATCCATCAGTAATCCAACGATATACACTTACAGGTTTTGCGCAGTTATCACATCAGAAATTTTTGAAATCTCTTATAACTCGGCATTAGCCTATCAACTTGGCACAATCAATAACATCAGGCTATGGTGCGGTTAAACTTTAAGACGAGAAAATAATATTTTGTAACGCTTGCAATTCTCCTCTCCTCAAACAAGATCACATACATTTGGTAGATTCGAAAAAAAAAAGAAAAAAAAAAAACAAAACACAACAAACAGACCAATGAATGAACTAAATCAAGATACGGTACTTTTTGATCTAACTTTTTGAAAGAATCGTCGAGGAAGAATTTCAATGTTTGCAGACTTGAAAAAAAAATTGATACAAGAAGATTTGGCAAAAGTAAAACAACTGAAAAATTTTATCATCATATTCAATTGTTTTAGTAAGCTCTGAGTAGAATCTTCACACTATCTGAATTGAAGAAAACTATACAGTGCGACCCATTATTCAATAGTTTATGTAATTATCTGATCCCTTAGTTAATTTTGTACCTCTTTGAAACCCATTATGGCTGGCTCAACCTACCTGTTGCGTTAATAAAGTCTATAGGTGTTGAGTAGTACTAAGATTGTAAATATTAGTGATGATCGATACCTCTACATTTGTTGCAGTGCAACTTTTTTTTTTTGTTGATTGCAAACTTCTGTATTCAGCTTGTTGAACTCGCCAAAACATGCCTTAAGGACTAGAACACTATCTTGTCGTACATTCTATATTTTAAAACTGTTTTTTTTTTCATTTTTATTTTACTTTATTATTTTTTAACAGGTTAACTCAAATTTCATATCGTATTTTTCATGTATCTTTAAAAAACCTTGAAAGGCTTGTAAGTTTAAGTTAGCTTTTTTTTTTTTTTTTTTTTTCATTTCATATTTTTATTATTATTATTATTATTGTTATTATTATCTACCACTATAAGTTATGAAACGCGTACTAGTTTACGTGTTATTAACCGCCAGTTTCCTAAAATGATTAAAGCTGTTGAGATATTATCGACTGGTTTGTTGCAAAAAAAAAAAGCTAGCGGCTCTCTGCTAACAAGAAAAAAGTAAAGCTGTGATTCAATCGGTATCTGAGATACTATCAACTGACTTGCAAGTTACACAATCGCTAAGTATTGAAGTTATAGCCGTTATGGCTTTAGTATTGGGGAGAAAAAAACCTCTCTAAACAATTCAAAAATTAACGGCAGCTCGCGTGCTGCTTGATATGTATAACTGTTGAACCATTGTGGGGTTGCCTTGTACCATTTACCAGAAGGTCCTGATACCCCAGAATAATTCTGTCGCAACCAAACTACAATTTCACTAAAAACAATAGAAAGTTTCAATAAATCTAAGACAACTGAAATTTTAAGTTATTTTTTATTTTATTTTTTGATAACAAATATATCAAAATCATTAGCAATCTATCAAAGAGCCTTAGTCACAAACAATTTTTCAAGAGTCTCTGTCCCCGCTACATACTAGTAAGAAGAGCCAGTAACTTATGGGTTTTTTAAAAACCAAAAAAAAAAAAAAATTAAGTAAAGAAACGTAATAATACATTTATCTTTATATGATGAGATCATGATTGCTTTTTCCATAAACTATTCTTTTCCTCTCTCAAACTACATTGGGAGTTCACCTTTACTTGGCTGTCTTAACTTTTTATTTTATTTTAATTTTTTTTAAATTTTAAACTCTTCCAGATTACGGTTTCTCGAGTCGATTTATTAGTATGCATAATCACGTGTAAACATGCATAAAAGCTACAAAAGTTAAGTCATAAGATTTAAATGAAATTTTGAACGCTGAAAAAAAAAAAAAACCATATCATCCAAAATCAAGTTCTGGTATTTGTACCCACCACAAAGACCAGCACAGTATACAATCTACCTCCTGCCAACAGGTAATTGAGTATCAATTTTCATATAACAACAAAATTATTTATAAAAATGTCTGATTCCACTGGCCTTACCAGCAAAGAAGATATGCCCTATACGGAGCAACGATACTTTTCGTCATATGATCATTTTGGCATTCACGAGGAAATGCTAAAGGATAGTGTCCGTACGTTGGCCTACCGCAATGCTATTTTCCGTAACAAACATCTATTCGAGGGTAAAACTGTACTAGATGTAGGATGCGGCACTGGAATTTTATCTATGTTTGCCAGTCAGGCCGGAGCTAAGCTTGTTGTTTCCGTGGACATGTCCAACATTATTGGTATGGCTGAAAAGATTGTGCGTCTCAATGGTTTTGGCGAAGACAAGATTGTGTTAATCCAAGGCAAGATGGAGGATATCAAGCTTCCAGTTGAAAAGGTGGATATTATTATTAGTGAGTGGATGGGATACTTTTTGCTTTATGAATCGATGCTGGATACCGTGCTCTACGCGCGTGATAAGTATCTCGTCAAAGGCGGCCTGGTACTGCCGGATAAAGCTACAATGTTTGTCGCTGGCATCGAAGATGGAGAATACAAAGAAGAAAAGATTGGATTTTGGCGCGATGTCTACGGATTTGACTACTCGCCGTTTCAGGAGGTGGTAATGGAAGAGCCACTTATCGATACGGTTCACCGCGAGGCAGTGTGTACCTCCAAGTTTGAAATTGCCCAATTTGATATAAACACTGTTACAGTCAAGGAACTTGCTTTTGCCGCGGACTTTAAGCTTAAAGCCACTCGCGCTGATCAGATTCATGCTCTTGTGGTTTGGTTTGATATCGGCTTTGAGAAAAACCTAGAAGAACCTGTACACTTCTCGACTAGCCCGTTTTCTCCATACACTCACTGGAAGCAAAGCGTTTTTTATCTAAAAGACACCATAACAACTAATTACGGTGAAATTATTCTAGGTTCCATCTCTTCTAAGCCCAACAAAGAGAACCCGCGCGATTTGGATATCAAGATTGTATATGACTTTAAGCCTGCTAATGAGGTCGAACGCCATGCTTCTAACAAGCAAATGTATTTAATGAGCTAGATATCATAGAACATACCCTTATGGTACAACCGATAGCATTCATGGTAATTTCTGCTTATTAAGGTGTCATGTGGTAATTATTATTATTATTATTTTTTTGTTGAAAAGACATTAAGCTTACCTAGGATTGAAATTGTCTGTGGCACGATTGTTACTTATAAACATGAGGCTTTTGATATACTTGAGTTCTCTTCTGAGCTGTTTATATCCTTTGTTAAATAGATCCAGTAAACTGGTTTGAAAAAAAAAGAAAAAAATTAAAGCACTTTATTTAGTATCACTTTTACTGCCAAGTACAAAAAATGTGAAACTTGATTCGATTAACATATGAATTTCCTGATATGGAGATGAAAATTCTGTGTTAGACAAGCAACTAATGTCTATTTAATCAATTAATATAAAGTAGCATTGCGGAGACTTAAGCTTTTGGAATGACATCAACAATAATGAATTTATTTTATAGATGAAAAAAGAAAAAAAATGATAATACATAAACAAAAAAAAATAATAATAATGAGTCAATAAAATTATAATGCAGTTGTAACAGTCATTGTCTGTGAATGATATAGAATGACAGGTGGAAGGTCCTGGCACCACACATCAAGAGACTCCACATATTGCCAGCTCTCTTCCTCACTCAGGTGAGTTCCAAGAGCAGGCGCAGGCAGAGTTGAAAAAATTACAGCAGAGTCCTTGGATATGGTTCTCATCATATCGTTAAGAATAACATGCTGAGCATTAGCAGGGAGGTGGTTGAATGATAAATAAGCACCTTGATTTTCAGGATCCTCGTCATCTTCATCATCATCAACAGCCTCATCAACATTCCAAGACACTACCTTCTGAGGAGTTTCAAGTTCTTGATTGATAACAGAAGAAGCATTTGAAGTTCTTCCATACTGTGAGTAACTTGTATTTGGATCGTTATCCATAGAAATTAACGGTGTACGCTCATTAACTCTGGCACCTGCGATAGAGTTACTGCCATTACCAAGCTTATTCAAATTGCTCACGGAGCCATAAGAGGTAACTTTGCTTCCCCACTTCTTCTCAAACATTATTGTAGGTCTACCATCATCTGCCTCGTCTACTCTTGTGTTGGGGATTGCCAGACCAGAAAAATTGGGCTTTCGTTTTTTAGCAGAAGAAGCAGACAAAGGGACCGCCGCTTCAGATCCAAGTTTCAGACTGGCCGAAGATGAAACAGTAGAAATAGCTTTTGGTGTATAAGGGTTGAGCTTAGTCGAATCAAGTTTAGACTTACTAGAGGTGTTCTTGAGCGACTTTTGTAGAGTTGACTTTTCAGGTGAAACGCTTGTGCTACCACTGACAACCTTTTTATTAAACATCGCTTCAGATTGATTCTTGTTCTCTGAAAACTTCTTGAGAGAGTCAATTGAGCGCTTAGTTTTAAAAGAAGAGTCATTGGGAAGAGAAAACCCGGGGATAGAAACACTATTCTGTCTTCTTCTAGGGACATTATTAGTGGGAAAAGAAGACAAAGAATTAGAGGCACTGGTAGCGATAGCTTCAGAATCAGATTCAAAATCTGAACTATCACTATCTCTATAAAAATCAGTAGCTGATTGCAGCTCACTCCTTCTAATCTTGTTGGTCTGAAAATTAAGACCGGATAAACCCATTTGCTGAAGAGAAGAAATGGTGTGTCTTCTTTTACGATTTTGCAAAAAGCTAGACGCAGGAGGCAAGGCAGATGAGAAAAAGGTTTTGCTTTTTTTTACTTTTCTGACCGGACTGTCCATATTAGCACCGACACTGACACTTCCAATTGCATTTGAATCAAAATTTTGCATGAGACTCTCAACTCTATCTTGAGGAATGTAACCAGTGGGTTTATTAGAGCCAGAGTATTTGCTGCTCCACTCTTTACGTGCGTCTTGTAGCTCAAGCCACCATTCGTGTTTTCCTAAAAACCTTTCGACTCGACCAGACCTGTCAGGACCACCGTGAACAATTGTCTCATAAGCTTCAATTTCACCTGAGCTTAGACAAGTAACAAGAATCTCCGCATTGATTCTGAGTCGTTCAAGTAATATTTTGATTCTATACCTTTCTTCCTCAACATCCTCTTCAAACTCAACAAAAACAACAACTCGAAGATCGTGATTGACCTTCCAAGCGGGGACAGTCCGTAGAATAGCACCCATTTGAAGAATGAGTGTGTAGGTATCAAAATTAGTGGTCAAGGCACTGGTCTCACCATTTTCGTCGATAATTTGAGCTGACATTTGAATAGGATAGAGATCAATATACTTTCTAGTAGTTTTCTCTTTAACTTTATCACCAGACAAATTAGGAAGCTCAAGCTTAGGAAAACCCTTTGCAATAGCAATATTGGCTCTCATAGTAAGTAGATCTTCAATGATGTTGACCCACTGCATAACGTTGATAGTAGTTTCGCGGCGACATTGGTCTGTTGGCAACGATTCAATAGGGATAGAGATGCAATCACCAGGATTTTTGATATTGGATGTGTTTAAAGGGTGAGTATGATTTTGCTTTTCAAAGAACCCAAGAACAGTAATATTAGGCCTCATACCACCTAGACCTGATCCCATATAGACGTTTCTGGCGCCCCAGACAACATCAGGGCCAGCGGCAATTTGGACAAATGCCTTAACCTTGCTGAAATCTCTTAGTTTAATCCATGCAGTCTGTTGTTTTTTGACCTCTGAAAATGATTGTTGAAAGTCCTGAGTCACAACAACGTGTCCAAGAATGTACAAACCACCTTTCTTCAAGTGATTACAAAAATGAATCAGGTTCCATGCTGATCGTGGGTCGTCTACAAGAAGAAGAATTTGAGGTCTCCAGAATTTAACGTGATCTTGGCGAAGTCTTAGCAGATACTTACGTACCTGGTGATAAATAAGAGCTTGTGACACATCGCCCCATGGCTTGGGCAAAGAAATGTAATGAATAACCATAAAAAGAACAATCAGCACTACAATCATAAGCGAGGCGGAGACCCCATCAGCCACAAACATGGCAGCTACAGATGCAGCTGCGCCTGCACCAGCAGTATAGGAATTGAAATATTTAAATGATGGCCGAAAGTTGGGTGCACTAGCAATTTTTAGCAAGAAACAAGCAAGATTGGTAACGACGAAAGTCATTAAAAATGCCATAGTGATAAATGTGGCAATTTGATTGATATCAAACAAAAGAGTAATCTGGGCCAGGATGTAAGTAAAAATGACGGCGTTGATAGGGTCATCTGTTACAGGCGTGCCTTTAGCAAACAGCTTTGTGAAAGGCAGCACTTCGTCTTTTGCCAAAGCCTGAAGTTGCTTGGCAGAGCCAATGATGCCGACAATAGCAGAAAACAATGAGGTAGAGAATTCACCCATAATAATCAAGTACTTGCTAAGATTAACATTTTGCAATACCTGAACATCCTGGTAAAGTAGTTCTCTGGATATGCAGGACCCCATGGCGATAATAACAGTCGCATATGAAAAATAAGTCAATAGTAGACCACGAAGAGTACCTTGAGGAATACTTGAACTAGGCTTTTTCAAATCTCCTGACATTGAGGCACCAGCAAAAATACCACAAGTGGCTGGGAAAAAAATAGCAAACATGTCTTGAAAAGTTTCTCTAGAACTAATTACACTACCTGCAGCACCTTTTGTAAATCGTGGGAAAAGGTTTTGTTTGACAGTGTGCCACGCAAAACCTGTGTATGCAGCGCCATTGATTTCAAATGGTTTCACAAAAAAAGTTGATAACGGTACTGTGAACGTTGATATAAGTAATGTGACAAATAAGACCCTACCGGCTTTTGCAAACAGGGACGAACCCACCATACAAATGCCTGTACATAAAATCAGTAGCGTTGTCGAATAAAAAAAGGTCCACCAGTGGCCTTCGGGAAAAATTTTCGCAGTGATTCCATTAGTTGCTCCAAAGTTAATAAGCAGCGGCTCACAGAAACCAACCACGTTCATGCCTCTGAAAAAAAAAAAGATGACAGAGTTAGTATCCAAATAAACTCAAAAGGACGATAAGGTAATTGAAAAAATATCGATTTTGAAAGCACATACGCGTTAAGAACTTGACCAATGTAAAACACTAGACCGATTGAGCCTCCGAACTCTGGACCAAGCGAGCGGCTGATCATGTAATATGCACCGCCACCCTTGACAGTTCCGTTGGTAGCAATAGCCGAAACAGATAAAGTTGTGAGAAGATCAATTCCATATGATATTGTCAGCAGTAATAGCATCCCAAGAATGCCAGTTTGGCCGAGAATAAAGCCAAACCTGAGAAACATTAAAATAGATAAAACATTAAGGGTTGTTGGTATGAATACGCCCTCAAACGTGCCAAGCTTGCTGTTACTGCCTTCAGATATTGAGTCGTGGTGAGCCCTGTGGTTTCCAGTTCCATGGTGTTTCGAATTGTGATGGTCGTGGGAGATCGTGACTGAAGATGCATGAGAGGAACCATTCTGATTGTGAACTTGGCGATATGTGAGATTACTGCTTGTGTTTGTGCGTGAATTGGCACTCAGGCGTCCATAATATTGACGTCCTTCAAGTTCGTGCTGAGCAGCTTCGGTAGAGATCAGGCCCGCGTCGTTAAAGTTAAGCTTGAAATCAGCGCCCGAAGTGGACGGACCAGCGACAGATTCAGATTTAGGAGATGGTGTATTGTCCATGTATGAAAGAAAAACAACAAACAACAACCGTGAATGTATAGAGAAATCACGATTAACAAAAATAAATAAGTAAATAAAGGTTGATGGTAGACTCCGTATCTGCTCGGTTGAAAAATAGAAAAAAAAAAAAAAGAGAAAAGATAAGAATTGGCAACCACAATTATTCCAGGTCTCGAATGTACCACCCAGCCAAAAACACCAAACAACAACAAATGCAACCAAAAAAAAAAAAAGATAATAAACCTTCAAGTCTAAATAATAGACAATGCTTAGAATGCTGCTTTCAAGTTAACATTGCTAGTCAAACGATCAATAAAAGGTTTGCTGTGAAAAAGAATATGTCAAGATGTTACATAATGACCTTCAGTAGAGAGCTATCTGCATATTAATTATCTTTTTAATTTTTTTGCTGGAATTCGGAAAAAAAAAAAACATCTGGTATCCACCCACCGACATTGTCTTTTGATATGTTTTCTTCTTTATCTTCCTTCAGCGTAATTTTTTTCGGTCGCTGCCTTGAAAGTTCCAAAAAAAAAACATCTTTTTACGTAAACCATGATTCTTCAGTTTATGGCATTCTTTTTAGCCTCACTTTGGATTCTTTTCTACATTCAGTCTCCCGCAACTGCGGCAGTCGCTACAAAGCAGGACGCCGGCTCTGCGCCGTCACAAGTTGCATTAGACCAATTCAATCTTTTTCAGCACACAGGCGGGCTTGGACCCTATGTACAATACACCGGATTTGGCATTCCGTTTACCGCCGCACTCCCAAATCAATGCACTTTGAAGCAAGTTCATATGCTTGCGAGGCATACAGAGCGCTATCCGACACCAGAAAAAACTTTTGCCCAAACTATTTCTAAACTTCAGACCCCAGGTATTAAGCATGCTGGTGCCCTACAGTTTTTAGACACATACAAATACTTTATTACCGAACCGGAAGCTCAGTACGGACGTCTCACCCACACCGGTCCCTACAATGGCGTCGACCACGCCAGAAATATTGGCAAACAGTTTCGAAACCGTTATAAAGATCTCTACTTTAATTGGACTTTTTCTAGGTTTTCTACTTTAGACCACTTTGAAAAAAAGGTTTTACCCATTTTTGCGGGCTCTTCTACTCGCGTCTTGCGGACTGCAGAGCTTTTCATGGATGGCTTTTTTGAGCCCCATGAAGGTCGGCGACTTATCTCCATTTCGGAGCGCCCGTCTTCTGGCGGCAACAGCCTTACTCCCGACAAAGCTTGCCCCAAATACGACAAAGAGCATTCTCATTTAAACTATCATAAATTTTTTTACAAGTACTTTGCAGAAGCACGTGAGCGACTTCAGGCTGATCTCTCATGGAATGACGATAGTAGTGCTATTGAGGTCACATTTGAAGACACGCAAAATATGATAGAGATGTGTTATTTTGAGTTGAACACAAATGTATCATCTGAATTTTGTGAGCTGTTCACAGATAACGAACACGTCCTGTATGGGTATACTCGCGCACTCCGATACTACTATCGAAACGGACCCGGCAACCCTCTTTCACCCAATATTGGCAGTGTGTATGCTGAAGGTTTGCGAAAACTATTGATAGAACCAGAATCTAGTAACACGCTGCCGTTCTACTTTAGTTTTTCCCATGATTCACATCTCAACTTTTTTTTAGCATTTCTGGGATTTTTTGACGGCCATGATAAAGTATTAGATTACAATTCGTTTGATGCACTGCATCCATGGATTCATGGATTATTGACACCCATGGGAGCCACCATTGTGTTTGAAAAGCTGGCATGCGGTGAAGATAACGTCTTTATTAGACTTGTCATTAACGACTCTGTGGTTCCAATCCCGAGTTGCCAGACTGGACCGGGCCTTACGTGCCCACTTGATCAGTTTGTCAGGTTTCTTACTAACCGTATTGAAAAAAACCCTTATGTGAACAGCTGTGGATTAGATGAATCCCTGCCTACAGAAATTGACTTTTTCTGGTCTTGGGAAGAACATGTTAACGTTATTGAAGACCCTGAAATCCTATGATGACCTGGGTGTTACAAAATTACTTAAATGCATGTTATTACAACTGCTTTACAATTACAAGTACATATTATACAATAGCAATATTTTATCATAAATTATCATCACTATATTTATCTTTTAACAAAGGCAAAGGCCAGATAAAATCCACAGGCTTCACGCTCATCTCCCTCAATGCCTAAAGTACCATCGTTTTTGTACATGCCCATGTTCTCAGCCTTTCTCAAAAAGTATCTATTTCTGTTTTCCACTTCCTCGTCAAACATACGTAGAAAGGACTTTTTGTAAACAAGTTCAAAACCAAATTCTTCTTCAACCAGCTTTTTGAATGCATCAAATGGGACAACGTACTCAGGAATGTTTCCTACAGCATCCTCAAGAAAAAAGCGGTACTTATGACCATAGATCGGGTTGAAGATACCGTCGCGAGGTGGTGGGTTTTCAAACTCAACACTGTAGATACTGTTACCCCATTTAAGATCTGTGGGGCCAAGCTTGCGGATGTGCTTGTTAATGACATCACTGTTGGGGATTGTACCAATAAATGTGCCACCCGGCTTCAAAGCACGAGTGATGTTTGAAAGAACCATGCGTACACGATCCTCACTCTCAAATGCATAATGCAAGCAAAATTGTGAACTCACAATATCGACAGGAAAAGCTTCGGGCTGCACAATTTCTTCAACATTTTGTTCAAAAGCATCACCAACACGAAAGTCCGCCCAGAACGTCTTGTCTCTGACTTGTTCGTAACGTTGCTTAGCTTGAGAGATACTCACATCAGCAATATCAATTCCAATAAAACCAGCACAACCTTCCTTACCCCATTTGAGCAGATCACCACCCTTACCACAACCAATGTCAAGCACAACATTGCCGCGACGGGTAAACTTGTTGATAAGAACAGCTTTAACCCAGTTATTGAAAGTTCTTAACTTGATAATAGGCGACTCATGGCGACGGTAAATTCCCTGATCAGGCCGCTGATTGTAATGGTTACGCACAATAGATCTGTCATTGTCAGCAGGTCCGTAGCCAAAATTATTGTTGCTACCTTCGTTGCCTTTACGGTCATCGTAGCGACTATCATCGTAATGACGGTCGCGGTTGTCTCTGCGATCATCATAACGCCGGTAGTGATCGTTCCTGCGGTCATCATAGCGTCTGTCGTCGTAGTGGTGGTTATCACGGCGGTCATCATAACGTCTATCATCATAACGACGATTATCATTACGGTGGTCATCATATCGCCTGTCATCACGCTCGCGGCGCTCTAACCTCTCCCGTTGTTCGCGAGACCGATTATCGCGTTCCTGCTGTGACATCCTGCTGTTTGGTTTTCTGATTTTGCGAGGAGGCGCTTGCACCGCAGAGTCATTCTGAGGAGAACCACCTTGGCGTTTCCCATTAGTCTCCGCAGGCTCTGCTCTGAGGATTTTCGACTTCTCAGTGAGGGTTGAGTCTGATTTATCTGATGAAGAAAGATTTGATTCCTTTTTAGGTGAGTTAACAAGCTTTTGTGAGCTTGCAACCTCAGTTTTTGGGTTTAAATCATTACTTTGATCATGTTCTGAGTTTTTCGCCTCACTGTGTTGATCTTGCTGTCTAGTTTCTAAGTTGTCACTAATATCCTGTTTACTTTGTTCGTGTTTTTCAGGAACCGTGGCTGTCGTTTTTTGCTCACGCTCTGTTTCTCTGTGTTGTTGTGATTCTGCTGAGTCAAACTTGGGCTCACTTACTTTTAACTCCGGAGTTGAATCCTTCTCACTTTGAGCTAGTGTTGAAGTAGACTCAGTTCTTTCAATAGATTTTGATTCTTGAGTCTTGCTTTCCTCCGCCTCGGACTTAGTCTCAACAGCCTCCGTTGAAGAGGTCTGAGCCTGAACAGTTGTGTCATCCTCCTCTTTCCAAGAATCGCGAGCTGGGTCGTACATTGTTCCACCTTTATATAAATGTTTATTAGTCGAATCTATCGTCAAAAGATCTAGCGAATATAATAGAAAAGTGAAACAAAAAAAAAAAGGACGAATTTAAATAGTAGAGAAAAATAAAATAAAATTGAAAAACAAACAAGAGGAAGGTTAGTTCCAACTGAAAATTTTTTTATATAGTATTTCTTCAAAATTGTTTTAAAGTAAGTGCGCCTGACAATTGTATACAGACCATAAGCCAGCCAGGTTTACATGAAAAATTAAAGTAGCTCGACTTATAAAGACAAAACAAATTGTTGAAGTACGTTCCTTTGTTTGTATATCACCTTATAAACTAGTTTAGAAACAAACAATATATAAACTTTTCTAAACACAAAAAACTTTCATTAAAACTACAAAATAAATAAAAAACAAGCATGCATTAAAAACTTTTACACTCAGTTCATGGCATCAACAAGCTGATTGATATTCTCCTCACGGTCACCAATAGCACCACCCTCGATGAAGTGCTTGAACTTTCTGCGAACACCCCAACCTCCTGTGGGATTAGACAGCTTGAAGGGCCAAAGAAAGTTGTTAGCCTGCTTAAAGTTAGGACCAACAGTATAAATTTCGTGGAGAAGGTCCTCAATAGATAAGATACCATACTGACCTAGAGAAGCTTCAATAATCTGATTGTTGTAAAGAGGAATACGCTGCTTGTTGACCTTACCATAACCACGCTTGTACAGCAACTTGCGAACAGTGGCATGATTAGGATAGCCGTAAGCAACATATGGCTCAACCAGTCTGAGAAGCTCCTTAGTGGCCTTGGTAACTCTGAGGAAAACACCATTGTTGATTTGCAAGAGTCTGAGTAGTTGAAGAGCCTTTCTAGGCTTGGGAGCAATCTTGTTGATACCCTTAATGCGAACAACAAAAATCAGCTTAGGCTCAGGGGCAACGTAGATAGAACCGTCAGCCTTAGCAGCGCGCTTCTTCTCAATCACAGAGCGCTCAGCATCGTAATATTCCTTCTCGTAAGCAGCAGTCTTTTCAAGAATAACCTTTCTCTTTTCTTGAGCAGCCTGATAAAAATAAGTTAGAACAAGATAACAGAACAAGAATCAATAGACAAGCAAATATTTATTGATTGTTTTATCAGCCCCGAAAGATGGTATTAATAGAAAGACAGCATAGCAAGGCTAGTCTAAATGAGATCGGTAAATCCCAGAAGTTGTCATCTCTTAAAACAATCAATAATCTTGCAAGTACAAAATAAAAAAAGTAACATACCTTCTTAGTAGCAGCTTTATGAATAGCAGCCTTCTCAGAAAGAGCCTCCTTGGCCCTAGTCTTCTTAAGAAGAGACTCAGGGGGGAAGATATCTTGCTTAGTAGGAACAGTACTTAACAAAATATTAGTATATACTCATAAGAAATCAAACAAGATTCAGAGAGAGCCAGAAGCTCATCAAAGTACCTCATGAAAGATTTTCCTTCCACTGTATTTGATTCAAGATTAAAATCAAGAACAACGCCTTGCACTAAAACAAGAAAAACAAACATAAATGAGAGGTTAAAATGAAAACCAATACAGCTCTATGTATGCAAAAATTATTTTTAAGCAAACCGTCTCAAAGACGATAAGCTCAACGCACTTCATTGTAGAAGTAATAAAAGGGGTTGATAGGCCCTGGCAAAACCACAGGCCTTGTCAACGCATTGACAAATATTATTTCCATGGGAATTAAAATTTGAATAGTAAATATAAAAAAGAGACTCACGTAGCAGCCATTATAATTATATGCGTTATTTTTTTTTTGAAATCACAAATATTAAAAAATAGATGAAAAATTTGAAGGAAAGAAAAAGCAAAAAAAAAATTTTCAGTGAAATTTATATTTTACTTGTTCTCATCCGGGTAAATGTTTTGTTTCACACATTAGGGCTTTTTTCTAGTTTACCTATAGAGGGGTTGTTAATAACTTAAGTATTATTTCTTTTTGCTTATTTGTTTAACATTTTTACCCTACCCTGATTTTTCCCATACTTTGAGAAACAATAGTTTGATCAAGAAAGTAATCCTTTCTTTCCCAAATATCACAAACACCAGAACATCACGTCTTGATTTATTCAATTACCCCTCCAATTGGAATATTTGCTAATGTCACTTTGGAATCAAAAATTTGTTAACAACACAGCTAACAATTCTGAAAATAATGATGCGTACACAGACCAGGCAGTGTCCAACCAAAACCTGAAAAGGCGTATTTCCGACCTTGTTCAGGACTATAGCTGGTCACCAGAGTATTTCCCCAATCTTCAGCAACGTACCGGGCTTACCGGTGTTAATACCCTACCAACACAGGTGTCGCAACCGCTTTACACTAATTCCAAAGTTAAGCAAGAGCCTACCACATACGACTTTTTGAACATGCCAGGGGCCGTAGCTATTCCCAACACTATTAACAATGAGAACAAAGTGGCTTCACACTTAAACACCAGCGCCCTATCAAGTCAACCTTCAGCCACTATAGACTTAGCGAACAAATTGCAAGTTAAGCGTATTACAAGTGGTAATTATCGAAAAAATATACCAAGCCACAGCTCTGGAAATTATGTACCTAGTCGGCGACCAGCTTTCGTACTCAAACTGTGGAACATGGTAAATGACAAGAAAAATCAAGAGTATATTAGATGGGCAGATGACGGTCAGAGTTTCATCATTCAAAGTAAGGAGAACTTTGACCAGCTTGTGCTTCCGCGCTACTTTAAACACAGTAACTATTCGTCGTTCGTCCGACAGCTCAATTTGTATGGATGGCACAAAGTACAAGATGTCAATTCTGGCTCAATGCAATCAGGCGAAGAGATTCGTCAGTTCAAATCACCCTATTTCATTCGTGGTCGTGAAGATCTGCTTGACAAGATTGTACGAAACAAAGGCGCAAAGGGACACAGCGATAAGGAGAATGCTAACCATTCAGATTTAAACAAAATTCTTGATGAGTTAGACATCATTAAGTCAAATCAAATGGAAATTGCTTCAGATCTTCATAGGATCAAAAATGATAATCAGATGCTGTGGCGCGAATGTTATGAATCGAGAGAGCGTCACAAAGCACATACTGACATGTTTGAACGGATTTTGCGTTTACTTGCATCAGCGTTCAGCTCAAGTCAGGGTACCGGCGGTAAGTTTGTGAGCGACAGTTCAGCTACCAACAATCTTATCAGTAGTATTTTAGGCGCCACAGGTGGTAGTAGTGTTCCAAACAGTATATCCGTAAATACAGACACTTCTGGCCCGACGAGTGCTAAAACTAGACTGCTTTTGGGGAACGGTACAGTGGGTACTCAAATATCTGAAGTACCTTCAGGTGGTGCCGATTCATTATCACCATATAACAATAGTAATAAAAGTCGGATATCAGCAGTTGACGAACATCCGGGCGCGCACTTAAGTGAGCTTAGTACCCCTGCAGACGCAGATACTCCTGCCTCAGTTGAAGCTATCGCTGGTAATAATTCCGTCAACTCTGCTTTGTTTAATCCTGTTGCAACAACTGGCTTTTCTATTGATCCACTTCAGGCCACAGTAGGTCCCGAATCGTTAAACGAGCTTTTTTTCCCAGATCCTACCATTGATTTTCCAACTGACCAACCATCACTTCCTACTGCTGATTCCAATTCCGAAAGTTATGAAGTGACCAGCCCACTTGTTCAGCCTTCTGTTTTGGACGTGACAGGACCTTCTACACTCTCTAATTCTACTATTCCGGTTAATCCTATTTCTGTAGTAACACCTGACTTGGTTCCATCTTCTCAGCAATCACCTAACAATACCATTGATCCTAACTCTGAATCTATTGCCGCAAATGACAACAATTTGGAGGATCTAATGCGTAGCATTGATTTTCAAGGTGATTCGTTGCAGCGAATCCAGGACCGTCTTTCCAAATATTTTCCTCAAGATCATCCCGCTGGCGACAACGATTCTTTAACCAATACTGATTCTATTTCTGCTGTACCATCGGTAGAAGCCAAACCGACGCATATCAAACAGGAGCCTGGGTTTGACGTTGATGAATTTTTATTAAATACAAACTCTGAAGATTTAGTTGAAAGTGATGACCAAGAACCTGTTCAGAAAAAAGCCAAAAAATAGAATATGTACTATCAATAAAAGGTTAAATAATTATATTAATAATAAAAAAAAAATTAATCAGATAAATAGAATCAAAGAAAATAGGTATGGAAATAACTGATCTAAAATATACATACACTATAATTATAACTGAAAGAGGTCGAGAGGTTCATAATAAGAATAAACAAAAAAAAAAAAATCAAAGTTTTCTAGATAAAATTAAGTTTCTAAATTTAAAAACCTATGTGTAACTTAATTTGATAGAAAACATATAGAGAGCCTAAAAATACATGTAACTAATGAACCCGTACAGAAGCATTACTACGATAGTAATTAGCAAATAACGCATTTTTTGTCTTTTTTCTCCTTCCAATCATTTACAGTCAAAGGAGTACGGGTTCCGTTCAAATTGCTTGTATTTCCTGTCGCCTGGCCAATAGTTTGTTGTTTTTGGCGCTGTTGACGAGCTTTGCGCTGTTGCTGCTGCTGCTGCTGTTGTTGCTGCTGCTGCTGATAAACCTGTTTTGCAAGGTTCTCGTCTTCTTCGAGCTGCAGCGACTGTGCAAGCTTTAAGTCAGCATCCTCAGCATCTGTGGTGGCGACCGCTGATGTTCCGTTAGATGCACTGTTGTTGTTGATGTGTGTACCATCAGACGTTGACGGAAGAAAGTTCTCGTCGTAAAACAGATCTAGATTGCCGTTAACACTTAACAGTGATTGCCACACAAGATTACCGTCTATTAGACTCGAGTCCGTAACCAGCGTGAACAACTGGTTTTCAAGCGGGTTATAAAATACTGTTGAGAAGTGGTTGTTGCGGAAAAGAATTTTGACTGCGTTGCCAGTACCTGTTTCTGTTGCGTGAGCAAAGTACTCGAGCAGATATTTCAAACCATAGTCAGAGAGTTGCGATGGATAGCACTGCAGAAACCGAGAAACATCCTGCATACTTTTGGAAAAGTCTTTATTACTAGCATCTTCACTATATTGTAAAGCTTTATGGTTACTATGATCCTGTAGTGCAAGCAATTGGTAGTTGTCAAAAGACCGAATTTTGTTCTTGACAGTTTTGTAGTCACTGATAGTGGCGGGGTCGATGAGCCAGCCGTGCACTATTTCAATATCAAAGATTTTAAAAATGGCAAGATCATGCTGTTCATTCTCAAACCACTCGGCATTGGCGTCGTTGTCATGCAGAAATAGAGGGTCAACATTAAGTCCAGTGTTGAGTTGCGGCAGCATGTTAAGAATCTGATTGATATCATTGTAAATGTTACTATCGCTGCCTACTGGGAAGGAAGAGTTTTGATCAAAAGTGAGTAAAAGGTTTCCTAGAAACTCTAGTATATCACAAAGTTTAACCGTTTGTTTATTTTCCATAAATGAAAGCGCTGGTGCATGATTGTTGAGAACAAGGCAATTGAGGAGGGAGATAAGCGGACAGGGTCCATTTTTGTTTTGGAGGACAATACGGACATTAATGTTATTTAGGGGCCAGTGAAAGACCTTTGTATTAAATGTTTCGTCCATGTCAATTGAAAAGGAGTACGTACACAAGTAGTGTTTCTATATGTAAAGGAAAAAAAAAAAAAAAAGGTTGCACCGTTTGTGGCAAGAAATGGCAAAATAGTGTTTTGGAGGGAAGAAGATCTTAGCTTGCTCAGTTTGTGTGGTGATGAGATCAAGTTAAAATTTAAAGACAACCTCAAAATCTATGAAAAAAAAAAAAAAAAAAAAAAGAAAGTCTCAAGTTTAATATTATATTAATTGGTTGGCTTTTCTGTCATAAAACCGTGACTTTTTAACAAACACTCTGCTTTGCCTCGTTTGAAAAAAAAAACAAAAAAACTCGCACCTTTCTTCAGATCCCCGATATTACTGTCCTTATATTTCTGTCAGTGTTTGCCGTTTATTGATAAACCTTTTAAGGCTTTTAACAAAAAAAAACAAAAAGCAACCAAATTCGGAAATGCTTGGAACACAAGCAGGTTTCACTTTTTATTGAAATCAGATGCAAGTGGCGCCACTGATGTTCCATTTACGGCATAAACGCGTCAGCACTGTTGTAGTTATGACAAGGTTACAAAGCAGTTTTTTTATTTTATTTTATTTTGGGCTGTGAAAATAACTTGTGGGCCGACAAAGATGCGGCGATTACGATGACGACGACGTCATCACGAGGAGAAAAAAAAAAAAAGAGTAGCAGCCAAAGATAGCAGCAACAACGTATCCCATCGGGTGTGCAGAGACTGGCCGTAGTCAATCAGAGACGGGCACCTTTTTTTTTTTTTTTTCACCACGGATCTTTTGTTGCAAAATATCATGTAGACTCGATAAACGGGTTTTGTATATCAGGCTCTGATATGCCAAAATCTTGAGATTTAAGCTCAAATTGAAAATCTCGCCGTGGAATTTCATAAAATTTCAGCCAATACAAAAACAGAAGCAACAAGAGCTAAATTCAGCCTGAAAATGTCTAAATCAAACATGAATATAAAAAATTAAAATAAAAAAAAATAAAATCATTTCCTTCTTCTATTTTTCACTTCTTTTCCTTCTTTTTTTATTTTCAATTTTCATGTTTAATTAAATTTAATTTGATTTTTTATTTATTTCGTTTCTTTTATTTTTTTTTTTGTTCACGCCAGATCTGATTTCATATCATTCTTTTTGAATCTCTCTCTGTACTGCTTCTGCTCTGTAACCACCCTTTCTCCTCTTCTTTAACTTCTGGTCCCCAACTACAATCAGATAATATAATCGCAATAATAACATTATGCTATCACCAATGTCCGCTAGCTCTAAGTATTCTCTGCTCTATTCGGACACCGCGCCGAGATCAACATGGCGCCCGCAGATAGAGTCGTGGTTAAAGAAAACCCATCCGAATCACCTTAAAGACATTTCTTCCACCATAAATGACATTGATCTCAAGACCAATAAATTTCAATTTCTAGAGGCTCATTGGTCTGTCGCGTATCATAAAAGTATAATGAACAAGAAGAATGATGATTATAATTATAAAAATGATAATAATAATAATAAAAATCACGCTCGTGAGCACGGAAATATCAGTGACAAAAATAACCGTATTTTAACAGCTAATAACCTTTCTTCAGCCGACGACGACGACGATACAGTCTCCTCTACATCGCCGCCTTATTTTGCACAAAACTCTACCACTCCGCCATCACCAGCAATTCCTTTGTCAAAGAACTCTTTGGCAAATAACGCGGAAAAATTTCCTGTTAGCTATCAGACTCCACCGTCACCACCGTCGTCACCTCAAAACCGTCAACAACTACCGCAAACCCCGAACAGCAAAATCGTGCATCACCATGTCCACCCCACGCACTCACATAAGCGCAAATGTATTTCATGTGGCTCTGACCAATCGCCGTGTTGGCGGCCATCATGGTCGACAAGCGCGGGCCAACTTTGCAACTCATGCGGACTACGGTATAAGAAAACCAGCGCGAGGTGTTTGACTAAGGCATGTGGACGCATCCCGGCAAAGGGCGAGTGGCTAACTATGAAGAATCTCGCGGTGCAGGACCCCGCGTCTGGCGAGCTACTATATAAGTGTCTTTATTGCAATGGGCAGGTCGAAGTACAGGATCGTAAAAGCTGAGAGCTACCTGTGTATTTTTGAGACTACCCTGATATGACGATGCTTTTTTTTTTAATGACGTTACGAAGACTGTTTGAATGTGTGTGTGTTTGTGTATTCATGTTGTCATATTATTGTTTCTGCTATTTTTTTTTTTTTTTTTTTTCAATTTTGTGTTTCTGTATTTATAGTGATTTCCTGTACTAATAGCACCTGTTTATGGACTGTCATGATAGTACTAGTGGTGTAAATATACAACATACGGTTGCCAGTAGAGTAAAATAACAAATTTTTTTTCTTCTTACAGTCCAGATAAATTCAATCAAAAATTCAATAAATTTCAACTTCATTGTCTATGCTCTATTGACGGTGATCAATAACTTTGGGGATGGCGGTGACGCCTTACCTAACGTTTTATTAATGACGCCCCGGTCTGCTGAGCTGCTGAGCTATGCCCTGCCAATTGAATTTTTTAAACAAAGAAAAAAAAAAAAAAAGACAACCAACCATCAAATTCTTTCCCTCTCTTTTCTCTTTTAGACTCCACTTTTCTTAGCAATTGCTACACCATCCATCACAACCATTCATCATCACTATACGTGCCCTATCACTGTCATGAATCCAATGCCACAATCTCAGGTACAGCAGTCACAAGTGCCAATGCAGCAGTTGCAGCAACCACTGCAACACTCGCAACAGCAACACCTGCAACAGCAACAATTGCAACAACAGCAGCAATTTCAGCAACAGCAACAGCAACAGACCCGTTCAACTGTTTCAAAGGGAAAGTACTCACTTACGGACTTTCAGTTTATGCGTACGCTTGGTACTGGCTCGTTTGGCCGTGTACACCTTGTGCGCTCCGTCCACAACCATCGTTACTATGCGATTAAAGTACTTAAGAAGCTGCAAATTGTTAAGATGAAGCAAGTTGAGCACACCAATGACGAGCGCCGCATGCTTAAGCTTGTTGAGCATCCATTCCTAATCCGTATGTGGGGAACTTTTCAAGATGCACGGAATTTGTTCATGATCATGGACTACATTGAAGGTGGTGAGCTGTTCTCGCTGTTGCGTAAGTCACAGCGATTCCCCAACCCAGTGGCCAAGTTTTACGCGGCGGAGGTAACACTGGCCCTCGAGTACCTGCATTCTCATGATATCATTTACCGCGACCTTAAACCCGAGAACATTCTTCTTGACAAGAACGGACATATCAAGATCACTGACTTTGGCTTTGCTAAGGAAGTCAAGGACGTAACATGGACTCTTTGCGGCACACCTGATTATATTGCTCCGGAGGTTGTGACCACCAAGCCTTACAACAAATCTGTGGACTGGTGGTCTCTAGGCGTGTTGATTTTTGAAATGCTGACGGGCTACACACCGTTCTATGACAAGACACCTATGAAAACATACGAAAACATTCTTCTGGGCCAGGTACGCTACCCGAGCTACCTGCATCCAGATGCCATAGATTTGCTGCAGAAACTGATTACCAAGGACCTGACGCGCCGTTTGGGCAACTTGCAAGGCGGCTCGAACGACGTCAAGTTTCATCCGTGGTTTTCGGAGGTTATTTGGGAAAAGTTGCTTTCAAAAGACATAGAGACCCCGTACGAGCCACCTATCCAGGCCGGTGTCGGTGACACTTCGTTGTTTGATCGTTATCCTGAGGAGGAACTTGACTATGGAATTACGGGTTTGGATCCTTATGTGGATCTGTTTACTGACTTTTAATTGCTGGTGATGAATGCCAATTCTTCTTTTAGGACTAATGGTGGTTTTTTTTTTGTTTTCACAGGGGTCTTGTAGGTTTGTTATTATACTACAGTATTACATATTATCACTATTGCTCTATATTATTATTATTATTATTATTATTATTATTATTATTATTATTATTATTATTAATCTACGCCAAAATAACATTGTGATTCTGAAAAATCATTAGACAATAATGATAATAAAACAAATTCTTTTTTTACTTAATTTTGTTTCACATTACTGCTTTTTACTTTTTTTTTTTTTCTTCTTTCTTTCTTTATTTTATAAGTTAAATAGATTAAAAATGCGGTTACTCCTTCTTGACGGGAGCAGCAGCAACAGGCTCCTCAACTTTTGACGCCTCGGCAAGAGCGCGTTCATGACCACCAAAGTACCAGTAGTTAGTCCAACGGAAAGCCTGACCCAGCTGGGCAACCTCGTTAACAGCATGGCAGCCAAAAAGCAAAGGGTTCCAAGGAGTGACAGCAGTGCTAAATATGAAAAAAAATAAAATAAAAAAAACCTCAAAGCGAAAAGTTTATGTGTGTTAGCAAGCGTTGGTTTCAGTTTACACAATTGTTGCTCAGTTGGAATCATTGTCATAACTGATTTGGTGATGGAATAGAAAAAGAATTGTGGAAAAATAAAGAAACATACGCGTATTTCATAAACACAATGGAGTAAACAACAAGAGAACCAGTCATAGGGCCAGAAATAAGATTAGGATCCTTCTTAAGATCAAGAATGGCAGCCACAGGAATACCAAAGTTTGAGACGGGTCCTATTTTTTTTTTAAAATAATAGGAAAGCCATAGTTAGTATGTTTCAAAGATCAACAACAGTAACAATAATCGAGAAAAAGAAATCAAACCTACCCCAAAAGTGAGAAGAGCAGATGTCTAAGCATCAAAAAAAAAAAAAAAAAATTGGTGTTAGGAAATCGTCGAATACAATTTTTTTGGATTCTGTTATAATTGTGCGTAATGTTCGATTGTTTGTTCATTATATCTTACATCTAGATTAAAAAAAACTTGTTAATATTTAGAAACAAGAGGGGCCAACCAGCATATACACCTATCTGCACACTTTCTGATTTTTTTTTTTGAAAAAAAAAAAAAACTTACTTGAGAAAGTCTTTAGAAAAGACAAAGTTCTGTGCTCTTTGAATAAAACTGCCGGGAGGAGAACTCATTATTGATTTATTATATGTTTATAGGCTTGGTGTAATGTGAATGAGGGCCACGGTGGGAAGAGAGAGAAAGGTCAAAATGGGAGGCTTGAAAAAAAAAAATGTATTTGAACTTTTATGTGAGTCTTTTTTTTTTTTTTACTATCAAAAAAAGGGGAGGTTTTTTTTTTTTTTTTCATACCCGCCAAAAAATAACAGTTATGCAATAAGCTCAATAGTTTATTCACTAAAGTCTAAGTATAGAATACTAAATGGTATAATTTTTTGTATGTTGCAATTTCAGTAGGGTAACCTTACATACATCATTTCTGTAGACTCACGAGACCT
Source organism: Geotrichum reessii (assembly GCA_013305925.1). NCBI lineage: Eukaryota > Fungi > Ascomycota > Dipodascomycetes > Dipodascales > Dipodascaceae > Geotrichum > Geotrichum reessii. Next base: position 13,401 of record QVTG01000151.1, on the reverse strand, counting down.
TTTGATGATGCGCCATGTACAATGAGGCCGTAAATTTATTTATACTGTAGTGTTCGAGGAAGCTTATAATTTAGAAGCCTCATTTTATGTGCGACGCGTTAACAGATCAAAAAAAAACCCAATAATCGCGGTATTTCAAGTACAACTAGATTTAAAAAAGACATAATAATGATTAAAACAAACAAAATAAAAGATCCCATAGCTATTAACAGCAATACAAACAGAGTGATTTAGGTCAAAAGTCTCAGATTTCTGAAAAAAAAAAAAAAAAAAGAAACAGAAATCGGCAAAGGTCATTGTTATACTATCTCGGTTTTTCTCTTCTTATAAAACTTTCAATTGAGAGAGAAAAATAAAAGGTTTGGATAGTAGCATGACTATTGGTTAGTTGGACTTGTAGCGATCAGAGTCACAATGGTTAAAGCGCTGCCCACAATGGTTCCCAGTGCGAACTTGGTAAAGCCACGTAGTGTCGATGTGACCTGTTTCTTTTGTGTAGGCTCTTCGTCATTGTCATCAGACTTTTCATCCTCTTCTTCGTCATCATCAACCTCGTCTCTCGAGCGCTTCCTACTTTGATTTTCGTTTTCCTCCAGCGGAGTCACATCAGCCTCGTTGTTGATAGCCTCCAGCTGCTTGCTCTCTACTTTCTGTCTGATTTCAGAGATGACTTCTGTAATGTCAGAGAACGCCTGGAAATTTACTTCTCCATCTTGCATGTCAGTAAGCAGATCAACACACTCCTTCTCGATAACAGATAAACTGACTTCATCATCTTCGTCGGCCTCATCGTTTTCTTCCACAAGTAGTGAGATCGCTTCTTGCGACTCACCATCGTCCTCCTCAGCTGCGATCAGTTCACTTTGACCCTCAACGTAGTCTTCATCATCTTCTTCATCATCGGAGATCTGTACCTCGACTAGCATAGTCGCTGTGTTTTCTGCGGTCTCCTCGTTATCTTCATCATGGTCTTCTGCGACCTCTGTGAAGTTGTCTGCAGGCTCTGCAACTTCTGAACTGTTGTCTGCTGACGAAGACGCCAGCGGTGTGGGTCCAGTAGCAAGGTCAGTGATGGAGCTTTCTTCACGAGCCGTAGCCTCTATCGCTTTAGTATCAGCCATAATCTGGATTTGCTCGTCGGCAGACGAGTCATCGATAATGTCAATTTTGACATTATTAGGCTTGTCATATAATTGGACCATAGTATAAATAGTATTTTTTTTTTCTGTCGGAGTTATTAAAATTAAGGCAAAGCAAAAGATATTAGGGGTGCAGGAACAAGAAAAAAAAATTATTAGAAAAAGGAAATATTAAATGATTTTCGTTGTCGCGTAAAAAAAAAAAAGTAAAAAGTTTTGGAGCACGGTTAGTCAGTGAGTATTGTTGACGGTGTGCCAGTACCGATATGATAATATGCGTTGAAGTTAATTTGATTGCTTCAAAGTAGACCTAACTTGGTTGCTAAGTCGTTACCAGGCGTTGTTAATAGTGGTAGATAATTGAGAAAGCGTAAGCAGGTAGTTGTTAATTGTATATTGAAAAAAAAAGAGACGGTTTAAAATTAAATTTCCTTTTCCTTGGGATATTCAAAAGAAAAGAATCGTAAAGGAAAAAAAAAAAAAAATAATAATAATGATACAAAAAATTAAATAAAAATTAAATAAAAATTAAATAAAAGTTAAATAAAAATTAAATAAAAATTTAACAGAAAATAATAAAAAATAAATTACGGCTCTTTACGCTGTTAACATGTCTATTTATCTACAAAACTTCCGTTTTGGGATCTTTGTTGTCAAGGACAACCAACAGAAGAGATGCACGTTTAAATGGTTGGGGGAAAACACCAACTTTGTTGTCGTTGAGGTTGAAGAAAAAAAAAAAAATTACATCTGGGAATTTTTGAAGTTTAAATATCATAATTCAGCTGAACATGCCTTGTGTATAATGAGAACCATAGTCAAAACTAACATTTTGAACAAAGAATAACAAGAAAAAAAATATCTACTTATAAATATATATATATGTATCTTTAATGACAATTGTCCAAAACTAGAATAGGAAACCAACCAAAATTTCTAAACACAAGTCTTTCCCGTTTTTTTTTTCTTTGATCAAGCATCTGCTTCTCAATGCGTAACTTGCACCCTCAATTGTAGTTCTGAATATTACGCTGGGCAGGACCAAATTTATACTGGAAAGAAAGTTTTTTTTTTTTTTTCGTGACTACTTAGACAATAACTCACGAATCACAAGTTTGTGTATCATGTCACGTTCACTTGTTTTGCTTTACTCAGAATTTTGATTAACCCTTTCAACATGCTGAGTGCTGGGAAAATTTTGCATTTTAGGAGGAGGATCCTGTTGTTGTAGAGGTGTAATCTCTGGTTTCTGTGGCAATGCGGGTAGGCTTTGAGTGTCTGGGTGCGCTATTGGGAGTACATCCTTCAATCCCACTATTTGATGAGTACTGTGGCCGTGTACCTGGCCTGCAAGAACATCAGGGTTATGTTGAAATTCTTCTTCCTCGTCTTCCTTTTTATTATGGATATGAAGTAACCGGTGCGCTCGGTGCAAGCCCACGTATTTCATGTTGATGGGACTCTCAGCACCAGTGTACACAAGTGCATCGTACAAAAACCCACCAAACGTGCAACCTATACAGGGTGCTACAATTGGAATCCAAAAGTAATAGCCACCAGCTGAAAACACCTCGCCACCATAGCCAACTGCCAAAGATGCCAGTCGGGGGCCAAAGTCACGCGCGGGGTTGATGGCGTAGCCTGTTTGCCAGCCAAACGAAGCGCCAATGCCAAATATCAAGAAAAATAAGGCAATTGGCGCAAGATTGCCTGCAGCCAAGTTTTCATCATCATTAATCGCATAGATACCAATCATCAAAATAGATGATGCAATAATCTCTGAAAACACCATACCAGTACGCGTCATAAACTCTGCCGGGTATGTGCAAAATATTCCAGCTGTGGCGCTGTCTCCAGTAACGGTTCGAACACCATAACCTTCAAACGCATTGATTGCATTCAAATAATTTCCATATACAATCAAGCTACCGCAAAATGCGCCCAGTATTTGAGCAAATGTATAGATAGGTAGTTTGCGCCATGGAAAGCCGCGGAAAATGCAATTGGCAAGTGTAACGGCCGGGTTTAGGTGACCGCCAGAAATTCCACCTGAGCAATAGACGCCAAACATGACACCAATTCCCCAGCACCATGAAATAGATTGATAATCTCCCTTTGTGTTTTTTGAAAGAACCACCTGGGCCACAACACCGTCGCCAAACAAAATAAGAATCATGGTTCCGAGAAACTCAGCCAGTGGTTCACGTAAATAATGTCTAATTCTTGGCCATAGTGGTATGCTTTCTTTTGGATAAAGGCCAAATGTATCTTTACTCATTATGCGTTGTTGCTGTTATTGTTGCTGTTGTTGGCGCTTTTATGTTGTTGATATTTTTAATATTAATAATAATTAGTACAAGTCTTTTCACTGTCAAATGCAGACAAGTCTATACAAAGTCAAGACGATGACTTCCAAAAAAATTATTTGATATGAAAAAATAATAAAATTGAAATAAATTGAAAAATGGATAATAAATAGTTATTATTTGAAATTTTTAACATATATATATATATTTATTTAAATTTTAGTGATTTACCAAGTATTTGAATAAAAAAAAGTTTTTGATTTTTTAAAACCTTTTTTTTTGGGGGGTAAGATGACTTAAAAAAGTTCCGAGACTAGTCTATATAGCAAAAAAAAAAAAGAAAAGACAAGGGATTTTTTTTTTTTTTTACCAAACTTGTATAATCATGGTATGTGGGGTACATGAAACGACCTTTGTAGTTTTTTTATATTTCATTTTAAAGCCGTTAAATCATGTGGCCTAAAGATTTATCCGGTCCTTGTTTTTTTTCTTTTTTTTTTTTTTTTTGCTCTTTCTTAGTTTCTGGGTACATAAACATAAATTTTATAATGTAAAAAAAAAAAAATATTGTTTGTTATGTTATTTGTACCAAGGAATCTTAGACTATCAGAAAGAAAAAGAAAAAGAAAAAAAATAACTGATGATGGTATCTTTTAAATCTGAAAAAAGTAAAAACTTATTTTTAAAGTTGTCGTTGTTGCTAATCTAGATATTTGTTTTTGTTATTATTACTTTGGTTTTGGCAACTTGATATATTTTGAATAGACATAATGCTTCTGACAAGTATTTTTTTTTTCACAAATTGTTGATAAATACGAATCAGAGGAATAGAAAATTCTGTTTATTGTGAATACAAATTATGTGTTACCATTATTATCTTCAATTTTATCCAATTAATTATATCATATCATACCAAAGTGTGTTCTAAAAAATAATAATAATAAAAAAAACATTTAAACCGAGTGGGTGCAAAGCATGTTGACTTTCTCAGTGTTTAAAAACGCTAATTTGCATTTGTACTACAGCATTTATATAGTTGAAAAGAAAATGATTTTTTTTTTTGTTTTTGAAAAATATAACTTATTCTTGAAATTGAAAAAATAAATAAATGAACAAAAAAAACCTAGGAATTTTGAAAAAAAATAAAAAAAATAAAACCTATACATGAGTCTAAATCTCGGTTTTACAATAGAGAACGTTGAAGTTTATCATTCAAAACAGTTTACTAACATGTTTTTTTTTTTTTTTGATTGTTACAACCAGTCTTTTATATAAAAACTACGTAATTTCAACCGTCAAAATCCTTTTTTGTTTTTCATAAAAATAAAATAAATTTTTCAGTGCTTTGAAAAAAAGAAGAAAAAGAATTAAAACCATATTGAAAAAAAAGTAGTTAATTTTTTTTTTTTTAGTTTAGATTTACGCGTTCCTGATTTTCAATGACTTGAAAGATTATCAAAAAAAAGAACGTTTTTTTTTTGTTTTGTTTTTTTAGAAAATTCGGTATTTGAAATCTGAATCAACTTTGGGTTTATACTATATAGGTATTATATCATTGATTGATTGAAAATTTTTTATTTATTTTTTTTTCATTTTTGTTTGCATGCATCAATAATATTTTGATGATATCATTGTTTTTCTGGCTTGTAGTTTTAAGACATCTATGATGTAGATGTTATGGCCTTATTTTATCTTTTAAAATGTACCCCCGGTTGCCTGGATTGTGCGTACAAGAGTTGAACTACTCTATTATTGTCCTTACAACCACTTTTTTTCTTTAATAGAAGTGAAGGTTTTTTAAAAAAACAATTTTTTTTTTACAGTAATAATTAGTTTTTTATTTTTTATTTTTTTCCTTCTAAAATGTGAATATCGGAACAATTTTTGTTTTGACACATTGATGGTTCTGTTAAAAAGTTAATCCGAACAATACTGATCAATAAAAAAAAACCAAACCACAATAAAAAAAAAATTATTGTTTTTTTGGGCAAAGTCCCCCCCTCCCCCCAATAATCATAAAAGTCATAATAAACAAAAAAAAAAAAAAACCTTGGCAGGCAATCCCATGACTGAGCGTTTTATTTCTCAAGCATTTTTTTTTTTTTTGATGTAGTATGATATTGAGACTATGTAAAAAAAAAAAAAACCATTGTCAAGTATATATACTGTTGTACACGTGCACACACATGGACTTTTATATATTAAAAAAAACACACTTTAAACAACGCTATGACGTTTAAAAAAAATAGATTAAATGATATAAAAAAAAAATAAAGATTATGATGTAAACTTGCTTTTTTAGTAAGTAGTCTCTTTTTTTTTGGTATATTCTTTGTTATTATTTTTTTTTTTTTTTATCACTAACTTGTTAGTTTTTTTTTTTTTTTTTTGAGACAACAAAAAAAAAATTTGAACAGAAATTTAAATAAAAAAAAAAATAAAAAAAAAAAAACTTGGTAAGCATTACTAAAAAAAAAGTCGATTTCAACAGTCTTGTTTATATATTTTTTTTTCTAAAAAAAACAAAAAAAAAAAACCAATCTGTATATTAGACATTACTTAATTTTCAGTATAAATAATACGTACAATTTAATTTCTTACTACTAATAACAAATACCTAAAAAAAAAAAAAAAACTAATTTTTTTTTTTTTTTTTTTTTTTTTTTTTTCAAGATTTTGTCTTTTTCGATGAAGGTAGAGACTACGAAAATTCACAACGTCAAAAACTTTAAAAAAAAACCCCCCCGGGTTTTCTTGAAAGAATCTGGTTGTGTTCAAGTTAACAAGAAACAACGCGACACACAAAGAGAATACGTTTCTTTTTTGTTCTATTGATATACGTATATATATATATTTATTTATTTAAACGTCTGTGCTTCCTACTCCAGTGTCCATACTCAAGTTAAAAATTAAACTGTTTTTTTTTTCAAAACATTTTTGTTTTCATTCATTAATAACATACGTATATTGTTGCTATTAGAAAAACAAAACTTTTAGAAATTACTACTTTTACGACTTGTACTAAACCTATATATACATATACACAATGACTGAACAATATATTAGCGCGCTCGACCAAGGCACCACATCGACCCGATTCATTGTATTCAACACGAAGGGCAAGATCGTGGCCATGCACCAACAGGAATTTACTCAAATTTACCCCAAACCTGGTTGGGTGGAACATGACCCGGATGAGCTTATTGAGTCTGCGCACGAATGTATGATTGGTGTACGCAAAAAGATTAAAGCTTTGAATATTCACCCCACCCAAATTAAGGCTATTGGTATCACAAATCAGCGCGAGACCACATGCGTGTGGCATAAGGATACCGGCGAGCCGTTGGCCAATGCAATTGTGTGGTCCGACGCCCGCACCAAGGATACTGTATCTAAACTCAAGGCGAAACCCGGAGCTGACAAAATCCAGGAACGCTGTGGACTGCCTATTTCAACTTACTTTGCCGGTGTCAAATTACGCTGGCTTCTGGATAACAATAAACTTGTTAAAGAGGCTTATGACCAAGGTAACTTGTGCTTTGGTACCGTTGACTCTTGGTTACTTTGGAATTTGACTGGCGGTCTTAATGGCGGCCGCCACATTACCGATGCAACCAATGCGTCACGATCCATGTTTATGAATATTCGTACACTCGAATATGACCCAGAACTGCTGAAATTTTTTGACGTTGAAAAGACAATTTTACCCCAAATTGTCTCGTCTTCTGAGGTGTATGGCCGGGTTGGTAGCGGCCCATTTAGCGGTGTAGCCCTGTCTGGCTGCCTTGGTGACCAGAGCGCGGCACTGGTTGGTCAGCTGGGTTTCCGTCCTGGCGAGGCTAAAAACACATATGGAACTGGTTGTTTTTTGCTTTATAACACTGGCGAAGAGCCTGTTATTTCTAAAAATGGTCTGCTTACCACTATTGGGTTCAAGTTGGGAAAGGATGCAAAGCCCATGTACGCTCTAGAGGGATCAATTGCAGTTGCAGGAAGCGTCATTAAATGGCTTCGCGACAATATTGGACTAATTAAAACAAGTGAAGAGATTGGTGAGCTGGCAGCCAAAGTTGATGATAGTGCGGGCGTGGTGTTTGTCACAGCACTATCGGGGTTGTTTGCGCCATATTGGCGTGACGATGTACGTGGCACAATCTTGGGGCTGACTCAATATACTCGAAAGGAGCACTTGTGCCGAGCTGCACTTGAGGCCGTGTGTTTTCAGAGCAAGGCAATTTTGGATGCCATGGAAAAGGACAGTGGCAAGCCGTTCAAGGCGCTTAAAGTTGATGGTGGTATTACCAACAGCGATGTGGCAATGCAAATTCAGGCTGATTTGCTGGGAATCCCGGTAGAGCGACCAGAGATGCGGGAGACTACGGCATTGGGCGCTGCAATTGCGGCCGGATTTGCTGTTGGGGTGTGGAAAACATTTGACGAACTCTTGGAAATTAACAAAGAAAACAAGTCCGTATTCAAGTCGCAGTACAGTGATGAAAGACGAGAAAGGGAGATGAAGTTGTGGAACAAGGCAGTGAAAAAGTCTTTTGGATGGATTGAAGATGAAAATGAGTAAAAAAATTTTCCAATTTTTAGAGTAGCATTATAATGGCAATAAAATGGTTATTAGAGGGTTATGAAAAGTTGATTTTGTTGAGAATTATGTAGAATTAATAGAAAAGAGATAAATCTGCATGTTATTATTATTACTATTATTATAAAATATGATATTTTTGTATTTTCATTAATCATGCTTGAGAATTTTACATATTTTTCATGAGTTTCAATGGTAAAATAATTGTTGGATATTAAAATGGAGTATGTATGATAAAAGGCTTTTTGATACACACAAAAGTTGTATTATTCAGAGCAAAAAAAAAATAAAAAAAAATAAAAAAAAATGAAAAAGAAATGATAAAAATATATTACGTAACTGATATCAATTACGTAATTCATAATCTACATGGGTTTTTCAAAAAAAAAAAGGTTCCCGATCAAAATGACAGAAAAGTCGGACTCAAGGAAAATGGAAAACTGTTGTTAATAAAACATTTTTGAAGTAACAAAATAGTTTGAACAAAAAGTAGAATTGCATACTGATTAGCGGACAACAGGATGATGAGAAATAAAACAAATGATAAATTTAAATAAGAGGGAATGTGTGTGTTTAGTATTAAACATTATTCAATGATGATAGTTTTTCAGTCTTGAGATAGACGAGTGTGTGTTGTCTTGTCGATTGAGTTTTTTTTTTTTTTTTTTTTTTTTCCCCTTTCTTCCTTTTTGTTTTTTTTACAGTGTAACAAAATATTAAAGTTGTTGACGATAAGAGTAATTTTCAAAATGAGGAGAAAATAATAATAGTAAGAATAATAGTAATAATAATATTAATAGTAATAATAGTAATAATAATAATAATTAATAATAATAATAGTAATAATAATATAATAATAATAGTAATAGTAATAGTAATAATAATAATAATATAATAATAATAATAGTAATAGTAATAGTAATAAATATAATATAATAATAGTAATAGTAATAATAGTAATAACAGTAATAATAGTAAATATCATCCATGTGAAACAATGTAATCACATAACAAAACTAAAAAAGTTTTTAATTGAAAACTTCTGCTATTACAACAATAAAATAATATACGCGTTATTATTGGCCCATTTATTCAAGTCCTTATCTAGATAAATCACAAAAAGAGACAAAAATAAAAACGAATTTTTTTTTTAAAAAAAAAAACAAAAAGCCGCTAAAATTTAACAGGTGTTTAATTTATTTATTTATTTTTTGATACGCACGATTCAACACAAAGTTGAAATTTCCAGTAGTCAACTAATTAGGATTTCTGTAATAATAATAATAATATAATAATAATAATAATAATAATAGTAATTTTTGAAGACTATGATAATACCAGTAATTATTTGAATAGAATAAAAAAACATATATATTTTATACACTTGAACTGCTGCTGCTTGATTCAATGGATAATGTCACTTCTGTGGTCACATAATCAGTAAAACAGTCTTTTCTAATGCTGTTTTTTTTTTTTCTTTTGTCAAGTTGAAAGCATTACCATTAATATAATTATCAACGCGTATTGTTGTTTTTGTCAATTCTAATACCAGTAACATGTGTGTGTGTGTTTTTTTTGTATTGATAAAGCCAAAACCTCAGTGTTTTTCTTTCTATTTGTGACAATAATGTGAGTTTCTGTAGTAAATAAAATCACATTTCATAAAATCATCAAAAGCTATTTTAAAATGTTTTTGACACTTTTTGATTCAAAAAAAAAACAAAATTACTATACAATGTAGCCAATGACTTGAAATCTTTTTTTTTTTTTTTTGGCGTGGCTGCTGGCATATGATAGTTTTACTGTATTGAGTTTTTTTTTTTTTTCTTTTTTTTCTTTTTGCCTTTATCGGGTCATGTTTTTGTTAATGTTTTTTTTTTCAATCACAAACTTTAATACTTTTGATCAAAAAAAACATAATTCCCATATCAGTTTAATTCCTGTTGTGATTCCAAAAAAAAAACTATATATATTCTTTTAATTCTCATTTGATTTATCTTTTTTTTTTGTTCCTTCTTTATTTTACTTGAATTAATTCTCATCTTTTTCTTCATTTACCTTCTTCGACATATTCTTTTTTTTTTCTTCATATAAAAAAAAATGGCTTCTAATGCATCCGTTCTTCAAAAGTACATGAGCCTTCCCCAAAAGGGGGCTATTCTTGCTGAATACATCTGGATTGACGGCACCAACTCTATTAGATCAAAATGCAGAACTCTTTATGAAAAACCCACTAGCCCTGCCGACCTTCCTGAGTGGAACTTCGATGGCTCTTCGACCGAGCAGGCCCCCGGCGACAACTCTGATATCTACCTGAGACCGGTTGCCATCTACCCAGATCCCCTCAGACTTGGTGACAATATTATTGTTCTTGCTGAGTGCTACAACTCTGATGGCACCCCCAATGGTACTAACTACAGACACGAGTGCGCAAAACTCATGGATGCTCATGCTGAAGCTGATATTTGGTTTGGTATTGAGCAGGAATACACTCTGTTTGACAATCTTGGAAACCCTTACGGCTGGCCCACCGGTGGTTTCCCTGCACCTCAAGGTCCTTACTACTGTGGTGTTGGTAACGGTAAAGTCTACTGCCGTGACATTGTCGAGGCCCATTACAAGGCCTGTCTCTACTCTGGTATCAAAATCTCTGGTGTCAACGCCGAGGTCATGCCTTCCCAGTGGGAGTACCAGGTTGGTCCTTGCTCTGGTATTTCTATGGGCGACGAGCTCACTGTCTCTCGTTACCTCCTCCACCGTGTTGCTGAAGACTTTGGTGTGACTATTTCTTTCCATCCAAAGCCTCTTAAGGGTGACTGGAACGGTGCTGGTTGCCACACTAACGTTTCTACAAAGGAGATGCGTGCCGAGGGCGGTATGAAGGCCATTGAGGAAGCTATCGACAAGCTTGCTAAGCGCCACAAGGAGCACATTGCTGTCTACGGTGAGGATAACGACCAGCGTTTAACTGGCCGTCACGAAACTGCTTCCGCCACTACCTTTTCTTATGGTGTTGCCAACCGTGGCTGCTCTGTTCGTATTCCTCGATCTGTTGCCAAGGAAGGCAAGGGCTACTTTGAAGACAGACGCCCTGCTTCCAACATTGACCCTTACTTGGTTACTGGCATTATTGTTGAGACCATTTTGGGAAGTATCCCTGATGTTGACGTTGTCAAGCAGGTTCAGAAGGCTTAAACCATGTGTGTTTTGTCTTTATATTTTTTTATGGTTTTGTTTAATATGTGTATAGATGGTAATGAAATTTCCTTTTTTCTCTTTTTTTTTATATGCCAAAATAATTAGAAATGTGATGCTTACCATTCGATCGACGGCGCTTAACCTCTTTTTTTTTTTTGTCAATAAATGTTGGTTACAATAATAATTTTTTTTTTTGGGGGGGAAAAAGCAACATTACCGATAAGATAAGTTGATAAACCAGTGGTAGGTTACCAACATCAAGTTGCTTATCAAATGAAAATTGCGTGTTGTTGTCATTATTATTATTATTATTGTCAGATCAGCCGCACGTGTTTGTAAAACCATGAAAACTATCAGTATAACATATAACATCAGAGGACACTACTCTACTAATGGTGTTAAGCGGCGACCAGCAGCATTTTCACATTTAATTATTGAGATCCAAGCTTTCAAATCACTTTCAAGTACTTCTGAAGAAACTTGAATATACCAGATCCAACCACTTTTGCTGCTCTTGGTTTCAGCCTTCCTAATGCCTGTTTTGTCAACATTGTACACCGGGGTTGAACGGATCATCAACTTTTTTTTTTTTTCCATTACACCTTTTTTAACCCCAAAAAAGTAATCACGAATATCTTCTTCTTTGACACGTTTCTTCCTGATAGGCTCTACCTTTTGTGACAGATTCATTTTGGTATATATGGGTGTTGATTAATAAAGCAGTCCAGTTATTCCTTACCGAATGGGATCAAGTCATCACCATGCTCTGTTATAGCTTCTGCAAATCGTCAAACATCAGGTTCCTAACAGGCATAAAAAGCGCATTTTTTTTTTTTTTGTCAGTAATCCATTTCACAATATTTCTTCCTTGCCGTTCACAACATTATTAAGTTTTTTCTGTGTAGATATCTGTTGCTCCCTTTCGAAGGTCCCCGTAACGCTGATAGAGGAATTCCATTAAGATGATGCGCGGTATTTAAAATTGACAAATCAGCCTCTAAAAAAGCTAATTTTATAAGGTATTTATGATTAGCACATTTTAAATGTTATAGTCGAATTTTTATTTTGAATTGAATTGAATTTATAAGTGTTATATTTAAGTGTTACTGATGATTTTGATAAAGTTTTATAATCAGTAGTGTGTTCTCAAGGAGATGGGACTGATTACGTTATATTGTATTGAAAAGAAAAGCAGTTCATAATTAGATAACCACCACCCCGGGGGGTCATTATCAAGGTATTAACGTATTTTTACAAAGTACTTGAAACACAATGAGATAAGTTTGAACAAGGATTTATATTATTATACGCATAATTAACGGTAAGCTGTGTTTAAAATCAAAATGTTGAAAAAAAAAAAAAAGAAATTTGTGAAGCAACTTTTTTTTTTCATTTTTTACTATACATAGATATCTAATATTAATCCAGATAGATAGAAAATCTTGTTTATTGTCCTTACATCACATAGTTACATAATTAAAATAATAATAACAAAGATATACAAAGAAAACATAGAATTCAAAAAAAAAAAACACATTTATCTCTATTAGACTTTTAAAAATAGCGTTCTCAGCGCGCTCTAGGTGTTTCAGGCATTCGATGGCGCCGAATTCTCCATAAAATGATGCATGTGCTAAGAGGAACCCGGAATACTTAACACCTACTGAAATCAAAACAGAGATTAACACACAGTAAAACCTTAACAAGCTGCTCTAATCAAGCAAACCATCAGCAAAAGAAGTTGCGGTAATGAGTTCAAGAACTTGACTACCGCTCTAAGACTTTTCTTGGTATCAAGCAGGACTCTTTGATCAAGTTCCAGGGAAAACTTTACTAAAGAAGTTACGCTCCACAGGATGCAGAGGGCACTCCTTAAAAACTAAAGCGCGCTGACAACACTATTCTTGAATTATCATTGAAGCCAATTGTTTTTTTTTTCTTTTTTTTTTTTGTTTTGTTTTGAATTTCTTTCTTGTACCTTTTTATTATATAACTATATGATATAAAAACAACAAATATAACGTATAATATATCCACTTTTCAATAATAGAAGAAATGAAAATTAACAAAAATTATTTATGATTGTATAAAAATAATTGCCTCGAGCCGGATTCGAACCGACGATCTCGTCATTACTAGTGACGCGCCTTACCAACTTGGCCAT
>QVTG01000150.1:0-49997 GCA_013305925.1 Geotrichum reessii | reverse complement strand
TTTGTATATCTTTGTCATTATTATTTTAATTATGTAACTATGTGATGTAAGGACAATAAACAGATTTTCTATCTAAAAGAAAAATGACTAAATATTAGTAATCAAAGCAATAACTAAAACGCGAAATTGTAAACAACCTTGATTGAACGCGTCTCGTGTCAAACCAAGCTATATAAAAGATTAATAATTTAGTTTGAAAACAGGGAGGCTTTTAAAGAAATATATTTAAAAAACACAAAACTCATTAATAACATTAATTAAATAAATAAAACAAACATTCACAGGAGAAAATAAACAAGAATCATAATAATAAAAAACAGACTGACAGAATGTGAGAAATTATAATTCCTGGGAAGCACCCTTGCCCTTGGAAGACTTCTTGGGCAAAAGGTTTTGGTGAATGTTAGGAAGGACACCACCCTGAGCAATAGTGACGTGACCAAGAAGCTTGTTCAACTCTTCATCATTTCTGATGGCCAGCTGCAAGTGTCTAGGAATGATACGGGTCTTCTTGTTGTCACGAGCGGCGTTACCAGCCAACTCGAGAATTTCAGCAGCGAGATACTCAAGAACAGCAGCAAGGTACACGGGGGCACCAGCACCAACACGCTGGGCGTAGTTGCCCTTTCTCAGGACACTGTGAACACGACCGACAGGGAAGGTGAGGCCGGCCTTAGAGGAACGGGATTGAGAGGTCTTAGAGCTAGAAGCAGCCTTACCACCGGATTTACCACCAGACATTGTTATTTAATTATTTGAAGTTTGTTTGAGAAAAAGTAAAAAGTAGATGTTATTGTTCAAGAACAAAACGTAGTAGAGATAGAGAGAAAAAAAGAAGAGAAGAGATCAAGAAAGAAGAAAGAAATGAAAAATTATTTAGATCCAGAGGCGGATTCATGAGCATTTATAAATCTACAAAAAAAAAAAATAATAATTACACATAATTGAAAAAAAAAAAATTATTTGTTTTTTTGCTTGTCATATTAGTGGCGCATTAGATGTTTGTGAACAAGATATTGTGGTAAAAGTACGTTTTGTTAGACAAGTTTTAATGATGATTTTTTTTATTTTATCTTAAGTCATGATGTTCAGTTTTGTATGTTGCTTTTCTCTGATTGGCCCAAAAATAACCATTTTTGCAAGTTCCATATTTACTTAGAGTTATGTATATCACAGTCCGGACTGTGATATACATATCCAGGTGAGTATTTTAGAGCACTAACAAGACAGATCAATGACAAGTTACATTTCACATCTCGCGATCTTTCCGCCAGTCAGCACGCGTAGAAAGGAAGATATTTTGTTTATTTCTTTAATGTTAGTAAAAAAAACTTGAGAAAAATTATATAAGTCAACTCATTTCCAGAGCCAGTTTAATGTTCTCCTCTGTTTGATTTTTTTTTTACCTTTTTTCTTGAATTTATCATTCAACTATCACCCTAAGTTATTTTTTTGAATTAAACATTTAACAACTACTACATAAACAATGGTTGCCGAGAAGAAGCCCTCCTCCAAGTCCCCCGCTGGCAAGGCCCCCGTCACTGACAAAAAGGAAGCCGGTAAGAAGACTGCCGTCTCTGCCGCTTCTGGTGAGAAGAAGAAGAGAAGCAAGGCTAGAAAGCAGACTTACTCTTCCTACATCTACAAGGTCCTTAAGCAGACTCACCCCGATACTGGTATCTCTACTAAGGCCATGTCCATCATGAACTCATTTGTCAATGATATCTTTGAGCGTGTTGCCACTGAGGCTTCCAAGCTTGCTGCTTACAACAAGAGATCTACCATTTCTTCAAGAGAGATTCAGACTGCTGTCAGACTTATTCTGCCAGGTGAGCTGGCCAAGCACGCCATCTCTGAAGGTACCAGAGCTGTCACCAAGTACACTGCCGCGTAAATTGCTCCAATAGGGGATCCTTTTTATGTTGTATTTATTTATTTTTATGCTTTTTTCGTGTTTTTGTGATTTTATATATATATAATTTTTTTTCTAATGGATGTAATTAAAAACAACTCTTGATGATAGTACTACAGAATAATAAATTTGAAAGACCAGACAAAAAGTCACATTATTATTAGTTTTTTTTCATGTTTTATTAAAATAGCGGTTAGTTTTAAGGAGTTGGATGAAAAACAGTTACTGGTTGTCAATTTTTTCAAGCTTACTGAGAACAGAGTCGACCTTGTCCTGCGGGGTCTGCTTTTTATCTGTTCTCGTTCCCACTCTAATGTCGCTTTGGATTCGAACAACACCCATATCGTGCACAGTCTCGTGAGCTTTGCCAATAACAGCCATGACTTCGTCCCATGGGCCCTCAATAGTGGTTCCGGCACTATGCAGCACGTAGTGAAGACCGCTCTTTCGAACAACGTCTACGACGGCAGTCACATACTCTGAGACTGACGCAGTGGGGGTGCCAATCTGCGCCTATAGATTAGAATATAAATACAAAAAAAAATAAAAATAAACAGAATGAAACCCTTAGTTTGACTGCTTGTGATAAACAGAAACTACTGATTGAAAATGTAGCAATTATGGTTGTCAAAAAAAAAAAAAAACCTTACAGGAATCAAACAGATGTCAGCAAGACAATTGAGTTTGGTCATATTTTATTGGTTGCTTTGAAAGTAAAATGGTGGTGGGTTTATAAAAAACAAATTTGGTTCAAGTAGCAGGGAATAAAAATAAAAATACTTGGGTGTTGAAGGATGATTCTAGAGGTCCATAGTCTCGAATTATGAGCAGTAAATTGAATCAACATAATGAAAACTAAATGCTAATAAGACTTGAACATTATAAATTATTTTAATATTAAGTCTTAAAGCTTAATAATTATGTAGTTTATGAGTGATTCACGTGGTTTTTGAACTATTTGGAAGTGTGGTCCGGCTATCAAGATTCTTCCCAATTGAATTGTCATTATTTGATGCCGTGCCGAACCCGAGTGTGTAAATATACATTTTCATTTTTTTTCATATTGTCTAAATGTCAGTTTCAAGTTGTGAAATTTACGAGGATTCATGCAACAAACAACCAAAACAAAAACAACCAATATATAATTATATATATATACATTTTAGAAGAGAACGTGTTATTTGGTATTGATTTAGTCTTATATAACGAATATTAAGTTAAAAATTTTTTAACAACGAGTAACTAGTTATCGAAGGTGTTATTGAGCAACATTATCGCCTGAAGCAGAGGAACCCAAGATAAGAAATAAAAAAAAAAAAGTGAGTTTATTTAAGCTTTTTGTAGATGCGTGAAGATGCCAGACAGATGAAAAAACTATTAATCATTTTGGTTATTTATAAGGCTTACATAAACAAATACGAATCATAAACTTAAGTGTCAGTCAAGTCCCAACTCATCTTTGCCGGCTTTAAATCTTTTTAGCCTTGCAGTTCCCCAATAGAGCCCCCCTTCCAATATATTGCTGGTATTGTGTGGCTTTTGCGGGAGAAACTCTTGTTACGTTTGTGTGCCACTCTGTTTTTCTGGATCTATTTTCGTAGGGATAAAAAGCCACAGATGAAAAGGTAAAAAACATCGAATGCCTAAAACACCTAGAGCGCGCTGAGAACGCTAATTCTAAAGTCTCATAGAGATAAATGTTTTTGAATTCCATGTCCTCTTTGTATATGTTTGTCATTATTATTTTAATTATGTAACTATGTGATGTAAGGACAATAAACAGATTTTCTATCTAAAGGTAAGAAAGTTGAAAGAACCAAGTTATTTTATTTAGTCAGTGGTCAGCAGTCCATAATAATCACATAAATAATGAAACTTATAAAATGTTTTTTTTATCAAAGAGGGAAAAAAAAAAAAATCTAACAATAACCAAAAGCCGTGAACAAAATCATTTCAGCCATAGGCTGTCAAAGTTTCACTATTCAGCGGTACTGATTCAATCACGCACGTGAGAGCAACTAAATGATATTTGCTGTAGAAACATAATAAATGGTGATAATAATTAATTCTATAAAAAAAAAAAACTCCCCCGGTAATGGTCGGCTCTGAGACATCAGTTAAGATGTAAGTCTTAACTCTTCTTTTTTTTAAAGGGTATTTTACAAACCCAAAAAATGTTTGTACTTGATTGTAAAGCAATTATTACATAAACTATGACCAATTCTCACATAACACGGTTAAAAAAAAAAGTTTTTAACTTGGTATGTAATGAGTTCAAGGAAAAAAACTTCCCCTTTAGGATCTCATCCCTCTCAAAATAAAAATAAAAAAAAATAAAAAATTTTTTATGAAAAAAAAAAAAACAGGTTTTGAGAATTTTCTTTTTTTTTTTTTTTTTTTTTTCTCCATGATGAGGGTAACTCAATATTTGACAATTATAATACTAGCCAACACTAACATCAAGAATCGTGATAGTTGTGTTGCAAGCTATCAAAGCACTGTGTAATTCTTTTTAGTTGTCTAGTTATCGAGTTGTTTAAAAACCATCGAACACCGTTTTGACTTGCCAAACCATTACAAACTGTCGTTGTCACCGTCATTATTTGATTTCAACCTTCGCCAAACCCACCTAAGATTATCACCACGTTGAAGATCATATAAAATAACAAGCACTCAAAAACCACGGCTGAGTTTCTTCTCTTCTAACTTCTTTCAATCAAAACAATTAAGGTTATCGATTAGAAAAGTTTTTTTTTTCAAACACAAATCTTTTTTGCCTTAAAAAAAATCTTTTATTTATTCATTCGACCTTCCTCCTTCTTCTGCTTCTTCTCCCCCCTCTCTCTTAATTTTTTTTTTTATTTTTTTTTTTTAACTTTCCCAATTTATCATTGAATGGCTAAGACCACTGTTTTTATTTCGCACTGGATACCCTACGAATAATGCCAAGTTTAGACGCTGTGGACAAGATCCCTAAAGACAACAATGTCATCGTATCTTCTACCGAACAACCTAACGGCGCTACTAAAGATGTATTGTCAACAAATATAATCACTTCTCCTAATCTCACTCAGGATACGACAGAAAAGTCAGAAAGCGAGGTTTCTGTGTCTGCCGAGAAATCTACTAGCATTTCATTTACACCACTCTCGTCTGAGAAGGATGACACTACACAAGATGAAACACCCCTTAAACCACCAACTCCACCAGCAGCCTCGGTCTCATCCTCTACTAATACTGAAGTCACCCACCCTGTGGAATTGTCTATAAACTCTGCTGTAAGTTTGTCTGCCACAACTGTGCCTGCTTCAACAGCGTTACCACCAGTGACGTCAGGCCCACCCACTGCTTCTGCCAGTATAGACAACACAAAAGAGCCATCCGCATCGCTCTCGCCCGCTGTCAAGCCGGCACCGTCCGCAACTGCTGCCACAACCATCTCGACTTCACCTTCAGCGTCGTCAACGGGCGGACCCACAATATGTCAGAACTGCCAAACAAGCACCACGCCGCTCTGGCGTAGAGACGAATCCGGTCAGATTTTATGCAATGCATGTGGCCTATTTTTGAAGCTTCACGGCCGACCCAGACCCATATCGCTGAAAACTGACATTATAAAATCTAGAAACAGGGCACGAAATAGTAGCACCAATAACTCCAACCACCCTTCACAACAGCCCAAACGAAAAATTACACACTCTTCTGTCCCCATCACTAACGTAATGATGCAGCCTGTGGACCACCTTTCAATGAGCTTGAATGATGGCCCTGTAGGCCCAAGCAGCATGATGCAACGGATTCAACCTCACAATCCACCTTCCACTCCAAGCACGATATTTTCTTACAAGAATAGAGGTCCTTCAGCCACGTTTGCCAACAACGGTGGCAACAATCCTGCTACCCCCGCCATTGCTCTTAACCAACAATCTTACCACACTGGCCACCCTATTCTTTATCCTAATAACAGCAACCCGCAGCTTCCGCCACAGCAACAACCTCCGCAAATTTTAGACCACCACAATTCTGAGGGCAACAGTAGACCTTTGGTACCCGTAGTGAGCGCCGCAGGCACCCCTAGCTTTTCCGCCACAACACCACAGTTCCCCTCTAGTCACCATGAGCTACCCAAACTGCCAGCACTGAGTTCGCTAACGAACACCACAGGCAGCAACCAGGACTCTTTACCATCAATCCCACAAAACTTGACATCTGAAATTCAGAGGTCACCCCAGATCCTAACGCCGCAGTCTCGACCTCAGTCGCCATCGTACTCCAATAACCCGTCTGCGTCAGGCATCTCAAACGGCTACAAGGCACACGAAAGCTCAGTGCGATTGTCTGCTAAAGGAGAGGCCATGAGTGAACAACTTCGACCACGTCTTACAGACGACGAAAAAATCCCTCCGTTGCGCCATGAACGCTATACACGTTCACACTTTTACGACAATCAATTCATTTCATCGCTGTCAGCAACACAGAATGGCGGCATGAACCGTCCGCGCATTCATCCGGCTCATCAGCCACTACTGGGCGACATTAACTTGATGGATAATGAAACGCTGAAGACACGGGTGGCAGAGCTCGAGCTTGTAAATGATCTGCTTCGCAGTCGTGTAACTCAACTTGAGTACAGTGAGAACAACATTCGTGAGAGCGAACTGATGTTACGCAAAAAGCTAAACGAGGTCGAGGAGAAAAACAAAAAGCTACTTCGTAAGCTGCGGAATATTTTTGCAGAAGAACGCAAAGGTAGTGAAGACGACGACGATGATGATTATAACACACGGAAGCGTCTGAAATTAGGCGATTTATAGAAATTTTTGTGATTTTAATCGGTGTTTATGATATTTCATTATTATTATTATTATTATTATTATTATTATTATCATAATGAGATTTTTTTTTATTTCATTGTAATGGTTTTTTTATTTATTGTAAAATTTAGACTATCTAATTATAGTTATTTCATCTCATTTTATATATATTTATGGAGGCTGATAGTCCCTAGCACCTGTATATTATTTACTAAAACCTTTATAAAAATGTTAAATTTCTTCATGATAACTGGTTGTTAAAAAAAAATTGTTTTAAACCAATGACGTAGCTCGTTAATTTCCCATCATACACAAGCAATATAAAGTGCGTAATATGTCTCATAACGTGACTTTTCTGTGGTTATTTTCCAACACAAGAGTGGTTAAACTCAAAGTAACAATGGGTCCATAATTCGAGGCAGGGTTAGCCCAATAAGGTTGACCCTAACCCAATCACACAGTTAATTTTACACTGACCAACCTTGTCATTTTTTTATTATTTTATTTTTTTTTTAGCAGAGATGCAAAATGACAAGTCAAAATAGAATTTCATTGTTTCGCTTTTAATAATTTTTTATTTTATTTTAATTTTTTGTATTTACACTTTCTTCTTCGTCTTGTTTTTTTACATTTAGCACGAAAAATTTCAACATTCATTGTCGCTTTATTTTAGATCCTTCTGAGACTGCAAATCTGGCAGTTACAAAAATAGCCAGTCTTGTCTTGACCTTGAATTTTATCTGTTATCTTTGGGCATTTGTTCGCTGAATCCCTTTTTTTTTTTTTTTTTTTGTTTTGCTTTCAGTTATTTAAAAACCTGAGACCCCCCACCCTTAACAGCTATTAAAGATTACTGCTCAGAATCAATGACATCTATTAGACCGTCATCTTCTTCTATGATAACGCTCGAAGAAAGCGACCTCGAGCCATCGCATCCCTCAAACGTTATCCCGCGTAGCTATTCCCCTTCCAACTCCCGCGACTCGCGGAAAAGATATTCAGCTTACTATGATAATAATCTTTCACACAGCCTGCCAAATAATAACACCCCCTTGCTGGAAAGCTTATTGGATCCCATGACTGGAACCGACTCCTTCATGGGAAAATCCCGATCTTCACCCGCCGCTGCTAATGCTGCAAAGCGCTCTTCATGGTACCTTGATCAGCCTAATTTGGCCAGCGCATCGTTCATGACCCCACAGCCTATCATTGCTGACCTGTCAGTACCAAATGCCCCGTTTATGAACAACGGCAGTATCGGTCCCTTCAATTTTGGTGGTGATAACAACAACAACAACAATAATAATAATAATAATAATAACAGCAATTTTGGTGCTTCAACATCTGCTAATACGACAGTTAGTCCTGCTTCTGTCCATTCCAACATCATTAAAAATCCCTCTCTGCATTCCGCTCATTCATCTGTATCTTCTAACGCATCGATTCAGTCTATTCCGCCGCCGCCTATTTCATCACGACCCAACTCGCCGTTTGAAGGTCGCCCCAAATCTCCTGCACCGCAACCCTTCAACTTTCAGTCCACTACATTGCTTCCAGGAAATGCTACTCCCCGACCGAGTCAACGCCGTGGTCACAAGTACAAACATTCGTCCGTTTCCATGAATTTTTTCAAAGAGGACGTGCGCGCACCACTTGCTATTCCTGCCTCGCTCCCAATACCAAACATTTCTGAGTGCCAACAAAGTATGTCGTGGGATCAAAAAGTTCGAATTTTCTGGGGCGCATTCCATCTTTTTGTGACATTTCTTGTATACACAACCAAATCGCCTTTTACCGCGCTTTCCGCACTGGCACACTTGCTTCTATACGATGCAATGGGCGCACTAATGTGCGCGGTTGTCGATATACTCGGAAATTTTGACGTCTGGAAGAAGAGTTCAATTCATCTACCTTTTGGGCTTGAACGTGCTGAGGTGCTTGCGGGTTTTGCGCTGTCCATATTGCTCATATTCATGGGCGGCGACATTATGTCTCACTCTATCCAAGAGATTGTACAGGTATTTTATGGTGACACAAATCACAGCCATGGGCATGGCCACGCACACTCACATGCATCGGAAAATTCTGGAGACCACGTGCACTGGTCAGGTATCCTGGTCAAGGTGTGCCTCGCGATTATTGTAACAGTAGTGTCTGCGGTTGGCCTTGATAACCACACGCGAATTAGCAAGGCTTTGCGCAGCTTTTCTTCTATGCCATCGATTCTTAGCAACCCTTCGCACTTTATCACTATTTTTTTCTGTGCAGTGATCTTGACATTGCCATTTTTCGGCGTTGCTACACGCACGACTATAGACACGATTTTGACATTGTGCATTGCAGTTTCCATGTGCTACCTTGGCTGGACGCTAGCCAAATCGCTCGGCGGCATGCTTGTAATGTCGTTTCCTGGTGAGAATCGCATTGAAGAAGTTGAGGCCAAAGTGATGGAGCTGCCTGGCGTCATGAGTGTTAGTGATATAAGTGTGTGGCAGGTGCACCACACAGCTTGGCTTGCATGTATGAAAGTCGAGATTCGAGACGGTCCAGAGATTGAACAACGTGTGCGCGAAAGCACTTCTCATATTGTCAAGTCTGTCATGGGTGAAGGTGAAGACGGACAAGAGATTCGTTGGGAAACTACTATTGATGTCACAAAGGTTTGAGAATCAAACCGATTATTAACATACAAATTTTTTTTTGGTTTGACTGCTGAGCGTGTCTTGATAAACGATGACTATAAATACACATTGGCCCACTGCTCTTGCTATAAACTTACTGATACAAAGATTGTCTTTGGTCTATTGCAGACAGAAACACATGGCATAATTATGATACAATCACTATTATACTTTATGCTTTTTTTAGGTTGTTTTTTTTTTCTATCATTTATTATTTGAAAAACAACAACAACATATTTATACATAGACAAAATTGCAATTTTATTGTCAACTCTAAATATCAAATACTCCAAAAAAAAAAAAAAGTAACATAAGAAAAAGGTTTTTTTGTAAGTGTCAAGTCATGATATCACCAGTATTTGCTTCATTCATTCTTTTAAATGTGAAGATGTGTTGGAAAATGTTTTTTTTTTCTTCTTTTTTCAGGGGCAAATCTGTTTTTTTTTTGGGCTTTTATTTTGCTTTGACATAAAGTACGTGCAATTATAGAAAATACGGCTTTGTGAAAAAAAAACAAAAACAAAAAAAAAAACAAATAAAAAAATATTTACGCAATATAAATCAAGAGTTACAGTTGGTGATAATAGAAAGCTTTGACAGTTTTCTATCAGAAAAAACAAAAAAAAAAAAAGAAAGAAATAAAAAAGAAGAGCCAGATTATTGATTAGATAGAATAGAAAAAAATCCTGTTGATTGTAGTCTTTCATACGGAATTGTTATACATGACAAAAATAATGAATCAAAAATTATACAAAGAGATCATTAAGAAAAAACAACAACAACAACAACAACAAACATTGTTGTTTTTATTACCTTTCAAGTTACTTAAAGTGTCTATATATATGTGTGTGTGCGTGTGTGCGTTTCTTTTAGTAATTTTAGTCTTAAGAGGACCTCTAAATTGCTCATGAATCAATCCTTATGTTGAGGGAAACCGGAGATACGTTTATAATCTGGTATTTTTTTGAAATTGATATTTAATAAATTGATGGATATTTAGAATTGATTTTTATTTATTTATTTATTTAAAAGAGATTCAAAGTTTAATTAATGATTTTTAACTATTTTTTTTATTTTATTTTATTTTATTGTTTTTTTTTTTTAAAAAAAAAGCTCTGTTGTGACAAGTATCAATCTGTCAGGATAAACTTGAAAATATAACATAAGTCAAAAGAATTAAACCAAATATTTATCTGAGTGTTTCGCGAAAGTACTTTTCAAAAATGTTTGTTATAATCACTTACATAAACATTAGTCACTTATAATTTGTTACTATGAGTCTTGAACGAATCTCGTTCCCTTTTAGGCATCAAGTAAAATCTGGGCTTGTAACTCTTTCATCATGAACCTTTTTCACTTCCACTTTCCTCTTGAATCCATCTTTTTACAAACTAATCATATAATACCAATCAAAAATGACCACCTTGACCCCATACCTTAAAAAGCTGTTGAATAAACCTCCTACTCTAACTCCCTCTGATTTGACAGAGGTTCTCGATCTGCTGCTTCAGGACAAAGCTTCAGATATTCAAATGGCCTCCTTCCTGACATGTTTGAGAATTACTGGTCTAGATCATTCCCCAGAATTTATTGCTGCTGCTGCGAAAAGATTAATGACTGAGGCAAAGCGTATTGACAGCTCCAAGGTTGATCCCTTGGGATATATTGATATTGTGGGTACCGGAGGTGACGGCCAAAACACCTTTAACGTTTCTACTACCGCTTCGATCGTCGCCGGTGGAGCAGGAATAAACGTCTGCAAGCATGGTGGCAAAGCCTCGACATCCGCATCTGGCGCTGGCGATCTCCTTTCTTCGCTTGGTGTCAACACCTCTAACGTGACCAACCTCACTGCGCCTGAGATTCTCAAGTCGTCTAACTATTGTTTCCTGTTTGCTCCAGTGTTTCATCCTGCTATGGCTAAGATTGCGACTCTCAGAAAAGAGCTAGGTATTCCTTCAATTTTTAACATTCTTGGACCTTTGCTCAACCCAATTCCTATCAAGGCCCGCATCATTGGTGTCTACAGTGAGTCTCTTGGCAGGGTCTTTGCAGAAGCTGTCAAAGAGCTTAATATTGCCGCTGGTAGACCTCACTCCAGAGCACTGATTGTATGGGGCACTGAGGGCTTGGATGAAATTTCACCTGCTGGCCCCTCCAAGATCTGGGAGCTGACTGCCGCTGGCGAGATCAAGGAGTACACCGTTACACCTGCTGATTTTGGATTGCCTGAGCATCCTTTGAGTACAGTCAAATCTGGTACTCCTCAGGAAAACGCCAAGATCGTTGAGAAACTTGTAAATAACGAGCTGGAGGAAAACAACCCTATTCTTGACTACGTTCTAATCAACACTGGTGCTTTGGCCTACATAGATGGATCCGCAAAGACCTGGAAGGAGGGTGTTGCACTGGCAAGAGAGAGTATTGTTAGTGGTAAAGCAAAAACTACGCTTAGTGAGTTTGTTGCAGCCTCCAATAAGGACTACTAAGTGTAGGTTTTTACTATAGACATCTCTTTAGAATAATAATAAATCAAAGCTTTTTTGGAATACTGTATTTGTGGTGATACCAAAACCTAACCCTATGTTAGCGTTTAAGTAAAATGGATTTTTTTTTTTTTTTTGTTTCTTTCTGTTTTAATTTTATATTTTTTTTTATTTTTTTTTACTCTTCGGATCTACGCTGCTATTTCCTTCACAGAAAACCTTCTCTCTTTATTCCCAGTGTTGGAACAAGTGTTTTACTATGGCTACTGTAAGTCAAACGTGCTATGCTTTGCTGATATTTATTATCACTATTTTTTCATGAAATAATACTTACATTTTTTTTTTCAAGCCGAATATGGATAGAATACGTCTTGAGTCAATCGAGAAACGTCGTCAACAATGCAGGTATGCCACTCGCAAATTGAACGCGATTTAATGGCACTACTAACCACTTTTTTTTTTTTTTTTTTTTTTTTTGTCTATCAGCGATCTTGTAAAGAGTCGAAAACGGAAATTATCTGATTTGTACTATCTGACGCGATATCAAACGTATCCGATTACAAAGGAAGGTGTTGCGCGTGATGAAGATAATCTTCTCTCGTTCCTGGAAAAGAATGATTTAGAGAGCGGACGCGAGTTTATGGAAAACTCTCTACCAGCACCTTTAAGCACCAGCATTCCTAAGCAGCACCAACAATCACCACCCTCACAACAGCAGCAGCAGTTGCAACCACAGCCACAGCAGCCAAAACCACAATTACTACAGGAACAACTGGAAAAACAACTATTGTCATCACAACTGGAAAAACAATTATTGTCATCACAATCGTCATCACAACCGCCGTCACACCAGCCATCAAACCAGCCATCTCAACAGCCATCACAGCAACAACAATTATCTCAACAACAAAAGGCACAACTGCAGCAGCACCAATCACAACAAAAAGTCAAAAGGATTCCTCCTCCGTCACTATTTAAAACTACTACTGTCTCAGCACCTGCACAGCTTCCGTCAACCTCTCAGTCGACCACTCAAGCATTACAAAAGCAGCAACAGTTGCAAAATCAACTATTGCAGCAACAACAGAAACAACAAGTGCAACAAAAACTTGTTCTTGAAGAACGCAGAAACTTAAGACCTGTAAATGAGTCGTCGCAACAAGCAAAGCCAGAGCAGACGAGGCCGTCACAGCCAGTCACTGAACAACAAAAAGACCTCCAGCGACCACAGAGCGTCCAAGTTCCAACAACAACTGCTTTGCAGACTTCCATTCAAACATCCGTGCCGCAAAAGAAGGTTCAACCGTCTTCAGAATCGGCACAAATCCCCCAAAAGCCTGATCAGCAAAGTCAGCAGCAGCATTCAGTAGCTCATTTAAAAGCTGTGTCACCACAACAAAACCAGGCTTCACCTACCACTCTAACCTCGATTCAACAGGAGCAACAAAAACAGGTGATACCGCAGAAGCAACATCAACAGTCACAGGTGTTTGTACAACAAACAGCGTCTGCTAAGCAACAACAACCGGCTCTTCAAAATGTCAAACAACAAGTCCTGCCACAGAAAATATCATCTCCACAATTACCACAAAACATTCACCAACTTCATAGACAACAACATGAACCGCCAAAGCCTTCGAAGCCTATGGTATCTGTGCGACAGTTTCACAAAAAAAGTTTACCTGACATTCAAAAGCCTTGGTATACTAACCCCAAGGAAGTTTCAGTTGATAAAGACAAGGACTCACAGGTACATTTGTTTGTGGTCCCTGATAGACTTGCAGAACCACTACATACTAGAAAGTCATTAGCTGAGCTGTATTACACGACACAGACCATGCCATTGACAAAGCTATTGCCAGCAGCACATAAAACACTGAGTACTGAGGCTTATCAACTTTCATTTTTGGAAGGAAAGCTGGCTGTTGTCCAGACAAGAATTGAAGAGCTTAAAAGAGGTGACAAGTGGAGTTTACGACAAAGAGTAAAATTTAAAGCGCCACAACGACCAAAGGTTCATTGGGATCGGATGCTGGATGAAATGAAATGGATGCGTATGGATTTTAGAGAAGAACGGAAATTGAAGATTGCTACTTGTTATCAAATTTCTCTAGCTATTCAAGACTACTGGGCTTATGGCAAAGAAGCTGTTTGTATTAAGCGACGACCGATTGTGCACCTTCTTGGTGAAACCAACAACCAGCAAGGAATATTTTCTGAGGACAAAAACGAAGAAAAACTGGAAAAAGAAGCGCTATCGGTTAGCCCTCAAGAGTTATCACTTGTCAAAAAAGAATTTGAATCGCTTGTGCCCACTGATAAGCACGACTTGAAGCTTTTTATGTCTATAGACAATATGAACTCTGTATCTAAGGATATTTTCAGGGATCTTCCTATGGAAATATTTGCTCCTCCGACCGATAATACTTCTTACGTCGGTGACTTTAATCATATGGCTGTAACCTCGATCACCAAATTTCTATCCGCACCAGAAATGAGTCCCAATTGGCAAAAGCTTGTATTAGACGTCGAGCCTAAACCTAAAAAGCAGAAACTTGACAAAGACGACGAAGAAAGAGAAAAGTCTAGCAAGAAGAAGTCAAATGACGGTCCATTGTTTGGTCATGAATACAATAAGAGATATTTCATTATCAAACCACCAAAGCCTCCAAACATGAAGTACTTGGAGTCGCGCACACCTACCATTTGGCTTCCACAAGACGACCAGCTGTTATTGAAAATTTCCAAGGAGTATCAGTTTAATTGGAACATTATTTCTGCTATGTTTGTGCAACAGACGACTTATGGATACAAGTCGAATATTGAGCGGAGAACGCCTTGGCAGTGTTTTGAACGTTGGCTGCAACTTACACCAAGTTTCCAACTAACTGACTTGAAGGGGCCATATGCCCCCGCTGCCCAGGCTTGGATTGATGCTTCCATAAAAGCACAGACTACTACTAAACGCCGTATTTCGCCATTAGGTGTTGGTGTAGAATCTCTACAGCGTGGCCACAGACGGTTGAGATGGGCTAGCATGTTTGAAGGTATTAGAAAGTCAATGCGTACTCGCGAGAGCATGGTTAGGCCTGCACCCCGAAAGACTGTCAATTTTGAGCCTGAAAAGGGTAAAGCTCCGACGCCTGAAGAGCTTTCTGCTCTGAAGTACGAAAAGGAAAAAACAGCAGAAAAACAGCGTAGCTTACAAAATGGAAGAATTCCACAACCTCCGATTCAAGTTCCACAACAGCAGCAGCAACAAAAACAACAACAACAGCCGCAAGCCCAAAAACAACAACAACAACCGCAATCACAACAGCAGCACCATCAACAGCAACAGGTTCAACAGACACAACAGGTTCAACAGACCCACCAACAGCAACAACAGCTACAAGCACAAGCTCAGGCTCTTCAACAGCAGCAACAGCAGCGTGCCAATTCTTCTGTACAATCTAACGTTAACAATATGAGAGTTAATCAAGTTGCACAGGTCCCGATGCAGGCTATTCCCTCTACACAACAACGTTCTCCTGCTCCCCCTCAACAGGTCAGACTGACTCCAGAGCAGATTCAGATTCTACAACAGCGCCAGGCAGCTGCTGCATACTCACAGCAACAGAAACAGCAGCAACAACAGCAACAGCAACAACAACAGCAACCACAGCAATCACAGCAACAACAACAACAACAAGTAGTGCCACAACAGACAATTCCTACAACAAGCAATTCTCTAGCTGTTGACTCAGCAGCTTCACTCAGCAGTATCTCAAGTCGTTTAGCTAGCTCCATGAAGCATCCACAAGTTAAAAATCTTATCAACCAGATTGCTGCGCAGTATCCAGACTACACCCCCGAACAGGTCAAACAGGTTGCGCAGAACCGTATTCAGAAGTTCCTGATTGTGCAGAAGCAACGAATGGCTGTCCAGGCTGCTCAAGCTGCTGCTGCAACTGGACCTGCCTCTGGAGCGCCTGGTGCAGTGCCCAGTGCTACTGGAACTCCAGTTCAGCAAACAAAGTTGCCCACATCCCAGCAACAAGTGCCACAGCAACCGCAACAACAACAACAACAACAAAAGCGCTTTTAAGTCATTAACTAATTTACGTTTGTCATGATCTTTATGTTTATATACTTTTTTTTTTTTTTTTTTTTTACCCACTTTACAAATGTTTTTTTTAGCAATTTAAACAGACATATAGTATTAATGCACATTTACGTGACGTATTAAATCGTGGTTTTTCAGCTTGAAAAAATAAAGGATAAAATAATTCCCTAAAAATGATGACATCAACCATAAGATCATATCTACCGCAATAAGTACAAATTACTTTTTATTTCTTTTTCATTGAAAAAAAATAGAAAATAAAAACCTTTTAGTCTTCAAAGAAACAACTACTGAATATTCTCAGAGACCATACCCTGGCGCTCGTAGGGCGTACCGTTTACGGTCGCGTTGACTTTAAATCTGAACTTGAATACGCCATTGATGGCCGCGCCACTGGAGGCTGAAACGTTAGTCGTCTGTGTCACAGTGGTACCAGGAACTGCGATAGCCGTACCAGATTGCGGATCCATTGCTAGGTGATACGATTTCGGCACCGACAGCTGTAAGTTAAGGCCCGAAACTGGAGTAGAGGAAGATGTGAAGGTAGACTTAATTTGTAGTGTTGAGGGGCCGATTTTGGTTAACACAGCAGTATATTGAATATCGTCATTAATTGGGTGAGTAGTAACAGACGTGGGTTGAGCAGGTACGGGTGCAGTACCAAAGTTACCCCAATCGGAGTCTTGATGTTGTAATATCGGTGAGTTGACAGTGTTAGTAGCGGGCGGCGAAAGAGATTTAAAAACAGAATAATCAGTACCGCCCGTTACTAAAGAAGTAGCAGCAGGCGCCGAAACTGGTTGCGGTGAAGGGCTTGAAAAAAGATCAGTAATATTGTTAGAGGTAAGTTTAGCGGCAGGAGCAGGTGATGAGAAAGAAAGACTGTTTAGTTGATCAATAAGGTTAATGTTGCCAGAGCCAGAAGGAGGGGGGGAAGATGTAGAAGATGTGGGTTGACTTGGCTCTTCATCAAAGTCAATCAAAGAGAGAGACGCACTGGGTTTTGTTGGCACACTTGTACCCTCAATCTTGATGCCAGACGCGGCGACATAATCTTTCTTTTTAAGCAAAAAATATTTCTGTAGTAGTGATTGAATTCTATCGTTTAAAGCAAGCAGTTTAATTACTGCTTCTTCATCATCCTTTTCCTCGTCAATCATCTTCTCAATCTTAGGTTGAGAGGTCTTTAAGGTCGACACAATATCTGAATACACATCGTCATCTTGAATAGAATCACCCTCCTTAATGTTGCTTAGCATTTCCTCAAGCAAGTCCGACTTTCTTCTCAGTTTGTCGACTTCTTCTGCGACCTTTGCCCTGTAGTTTGTGAAAGACTCCTGAAAACCAGACATGATTTTCATAAGTCTATTCGCCTCTTGCAGGTCAGCGGGAGTTCCACGTCTAATAAGTTCCTGAAGCTTTGCCTCTTGTGCCTCTCTTTCCTCTTTCTCCATCTCAGCAGCGGATTGAAAGTTTTCTGTCGGATTCAAAACTGCAGCGTCAGACAAACTAATTTCGGGAAACACGTATCCTTTAAAGCTGAGAAGACGGTGCATGTCGCGGATATAGCCCAAATCTTCCTTGTATTTGCTTGTACAACAAATAGTTTCCCACCATTCTTGAAGCTGTTGAAGAATGAGTGATTGAACTCTGGTGTAATGAACAGGAGGCTTTTCAGGAAACCTTCTAACCAATTCGTTGAGAAATTCCTTGCGCGAGATCTGTAAATAGAAAGGATAACCACAATTTTTCACACAAATGTCAAGGATACCAATTGCCAGAATGGCAACATGAGAGTTTTTGTCATTTATGTGTTTGACGATGTTAATGGCAGCAATACGAGGTGTGGTGCCCTTCTTTTGATTAATAATATCTGCAATCTCCAAATTAAGAGCTAAATTAGGCTCATGCAAATGCGGAGCGCAGGCCCGTTCAATAAGTGAGACTAGGACAGCACTAGTCGGCTTATTGGAGGGTCTGGTATTTGGGGTAGTCCCCGCCGGGAACTCACCGTCTACCCGGAACCTGTCAGTATAGTCACCCCCAAAGGAAGAGGTACCGTTATCAGAGTATCTTGACATTGGTATGAAAACTAGAAAATTAAATTGTATTATAGACTGGTTATGGTCTTGCTACCTTGTAGTTAAACTGAATAGAAAAAAAAAGGAAAAAAAAGAACAAATACGTTGGCAATTTGATAGAAAAAAAAAAACTGCCACGAAATTTAGTATGCTTTTTGTTTTTGTTTTCAATTGCTTATGTCATTTCTGAGTCATGAAATAAGCCTTAAGCGTAGGTTCGGCCATTCAGAAACCGCCATCTTTTGCGTTTCCGTATGAAAACGTTTCCTTTTGGCACACACAAGCTATCGCGTTGACCGAACTATTTCATCGAAATACCTGATAAAACCATGTCTTACAGACAGTCTGTCTTCAGCTCTGCGAGTGAGAATGATCAGGTTTCTGACGGTTTGGCAACTGACTCATTGGGAATTTCCCAACTACAAACCGACTTTGAGGCTCTAATTCTCAAAGTCACTGAGCGTGTAAACTCTCTCTCACAACAGGCAATGAAGAGTGCACAGCTAGAACAAAGCTCGATAGAATCACTTCAAATTAATCGAGCTGACGAAGAAATTAAAAGACTAAAAGCGCTAATCAGTCAGTGCGAAGAGTTTGATTTAGACTTCCAGAAAATTGGACAGATAGGAGAAATTGCCAAGGAGTTCAAAAAACGGATACTTGAATTAGAAAACCAGCTGTAGGCAACCGAGAGATGGGTTCATAGGACTTATTTGAAGATAAGTATTGACTATTACAGAGCAAACAGTACATCTAACTACAAATTATGAACAACATACCATAAGTTAAAACTCTATAAACTTTTAACCTCTAGAGACATTTTTGTCTTCTTGATACTTTAGTTTACAAGAATCCTCTACGTCTTTCATTAATATGTAATCATTCAACCGATGGCACTTGATTCCAAGGGAAAAAAAGTCGACAAAAGGTTTCTAGTAATATGTATTACTGTAATGGTATCATTATTATCTAGGAGTTATCATATATTATTATATCAACGCCTACTTTACTTTAAAAGTTTGAAAATGATGAATAAATAATTATATAAAATCAGCTTGTTATTCTCACATTGCAAGGTTAGATAGATGAAATACCAAGAAGAACATATTAAAAAGACATTGAATGCAAAAACAGAGCTTTATAATAATTTTTACACAACTGAGATGAGAACACTTGATGATTTTTACGTAGCTTGTTGAAATGTGATTTGTAAAGATGTACTTTAATTTTTAAAAAACTGTTGAAATTTTTTTGTGTAACTCAAAATTAACATATGTATTATTATCATATTTTCTAGAAAAAAAAATGAAGTTTTTCAAAGTACTTATGAATAATTTAACGTATCACAAGAAAAGTGGTTTAGTCTGTCAAGTAACGAGTTAAACACATACACACAGACACAAAAAAAAATAAAAAAAACTTTAAACCTCCACATCACTATATATATACGCCTATTCTCAATTTTATCTTGTTAATCTAGATTGAAATCATGAAAAAAATTATTTATAATTTGTAATGAAAGCAGTCGATATTTCTGATTCTCTGAATTGTTAATTTTTTTTTCATGAAAATTGTAACTACTTAAGATCAATTTGAAGCCTTTTTTTTTCTGTCAAAATTAAACGGTATTATCCTGATTAAGATGTGAGAAACAAAAGTTTGAAATTTCAAATATAAGTGTTTATATCTTAAGTACAGAATAGATGTTATAAATATATCGCATTTTATACAGCATGTGTAAATTTTTCAAAAATTTGTCATTAAAAATTTCTAAAAGAATGATTTTGTTCTATGTACATTTAAGTTTACGTTGAATGTCATCAAAATTAATCCAAAATTTTTTATTTTTGAAGTACATTCTTGCCTATGTTTGAAGTACTATATCACATTTAAAATAAGCTTTTCACGTGATTGAAACGCGTTTTTGTTTTGTTTATTTTATTTTTTGGTCAAAAAAAAAAATCCCAAACAAAAATCTTGTAATAATTTACATTCATGGGTTATATTCTGTGTCACTACTATTAAGGTCTACAATATTTATATATATTACTTGTATTCATTTTTTATTTTGTCATTTTTTTTTCTTTTTATTTCATTAAAGGTATTACATGGTGTGATGAATTTTGATCCTGCTATTTCTGACTAGAGTACACATTTACGAAAAATTTCACGCTTTTACAAAATACGATTAAAGTCAGATAGTAGTCGCGTTTTTGCTTTAATATACATTTTTTTTTTTGATTTTTTTTACTTTCTTTATTCTATACTTGGTCGGAATCATGAACGCAGGCAGCTCGCCAAGGTTTGAGTCTCATGATCTCAGTTCTATACGGTTTCAGGGATCGCCATTGATGACACCGAACTTCAATCATCCCAAGATCACGACTACAAACCAGAAAAACAATAAAAAGGAGTTTAGCCCGTTACTACGAACGGTACAAAAGCCCACGGTTCCGACAGTTAGTACGACTAGTCATGGTCGCAATATTAACAGCGCGACAAAGCGGACGACCAAGAATGGGCTACTAACCTACGACGAGATTGAATTAACTGATAGTATGGAGAGCTTTCATTACAACAATAGTACAATTCAACCCAACACTACAATCACTTTATCACCATCAGAGGCACAACGCCAAAGAAAACCAGGTAGACTTACTGGAGATGATGATAATGATCCAATACCTCTTCGTCAACAAGAAAATCTTTTGGTGCAGTATAAAAATGAGAATTTCGGTCTTAAGATGAAGCTCTTTCTGTTAACACAAAAACTAGAACAGCAAACCCCGCAGGGCCTTCAAGAACTCACAAAAGAAAACATTGAGCTGAAGACACAGGTCAAGCAGCTGGCTGCTTTGAACATAGATCTCAAAGCTCAGGCAACAAAAAACAGTCACAGAAGTGACAGTAGTCACAACAACCAGAAATTTAGTGCTGAAGCTGATGCTGCAAAAGAAGAGCTAAAGACGGAGATTGAAGACCTTAAAAATATTCTTAGTGCAAAGGAAAGCGAAGTATCTGATCTTGAGCACAAGATCAAAGAACTTCAAGATTCTAACCTTGACAACGACTTTGATCACAGTGCACTAATTAACGAAAAAGAGTTTGAAATTGGAACTCTTAAAACTCAGCTTGAAGAGTTGGAATCTCAATTGGAAGACTACAAATCTGATTTAAAAGTAGCTGAAGAAGAGGTGCAGGACTTGCGCGAAAATGTGAAGCTTGCCAAGCAACAAAGTCTGGCACTAAAATCGGAACTAGATAGTGTCAAGCGGACAAACATTACTTCTGATATCAATCGATCTGAAGACGAAGAAAAAGTTAGATTGAATGAAGAAATTGACCGTTTAAGGTCGGAGCTTCGTGAAGAAATAATTAAGCGACAAACTGAAAACACTGAAGAAGCACACAAATTGCATGAAGAAATCGAAGATCTTGAGTATGAAATTCTTCGGTTAACCGAAGACAAGAATAATGCTGAACATGAACTTACCACTACACGTAAAAAGCTTGAGTCTGAGCTTGAACAAACGCGGGCCAAATTTGATACCAAGTTTCAGACCATGCGTGAAGAACTTGAGTCTGAATTGCGTTCGGCCCGAAATAAAAACAACCGACTTGAGAATGATATTTCGCTTTTAAGGGAGCGACTTGAAAAGGATCGGGGGCATCTGGCATCACAGGATCAACAGCTGCGTGATGAGCGTGACAAACTTCAGTACGACCTGGAAACTCTTCGGGAGGATAAAGATGCTCTAGAAGCTGAGCTGGAACTCCAGCTAAAAAAGAATTCCAAGACATCAGAAATGAAGCGGGAATTAAATTCGACCAAGCTTCGTTTAGAGCAGGTTTCTAAAGAGAATAACGAAGAGCTGAAAAAACGTGAAGCTCAACTTCAAATGGTAAGTTATTAATGATTTTGATTGTTCGCATGATGCGATTTGTGAAAAAATTCATTTTCTAACTAAATTTAGCTAATGGATGAAAAAGACCGCGAGATCAACAGTCTTAAGTTAGACTTGCGTGGTGTTAAAACACAACTTGACAAAAGCGATATAGAAATTGTTGGCCTAAACAACACTATTGAAAGCCTTCAACGAACTCTTGAAGCTAAGAGTAATAGTCATTTTCAAAAGGAATCTTCTTCAACTGAACTACTGAGAGAACAACTATCAACTGCTCAGCAAAAGTATCGATTGCTGGAAGATGAAGTACTGCAATTAAAGAGTCAAGTTCGACTGATAGAAGATGAAAAATCTGAAAAACAAAAAGAATTGACTACAGCAAGTCGTGAACTCGATCAGTTGAGGAGAGATACTCAAAGTTCCAGTACGAAATTCTCATCAGAAGTTGCTAATTTGAAGAAACAGGTGGAGCTAAAGGATCGTGTCATTGACGCTTTGAAGAACTCAGATGCCATTTTCAACAAAAACTCTAGTTCAAACATTGGTAATAACAATGATTTTAAGACTGAAGTTGAGATCAAGAAAATCCAGGAAAAATTAGATGATGCTGAAAAACTTAACGTCTCTCTCGTTCAAAAAATTGAGTTGATGAAGAAAGAGTACTTGAAACAAAAGGAGGAGCTTTATCAGTCAAAGCAGCAGCAAAGTAACACGACAAGAAGCTTTTTCAACAATAATAATGCTAACAGTAATTTGTTACAAAGAGAGATTGAAAAACATGAACGAATTACTAATGAACTGAAAAAACGACTTGTAGCCTTGCAAAATGATTACCAAAGCTCTCAAACGTTGATAAAGGACTATGAAAAGCAAATAAAAGAGCTTAATGATGCTGTCAACTGGCTTACCGATAAAAATGAAAAAATCAAGCAGCAACTTGAAGCTCTTTCCTTTCATCCCACGATTAATGATCCTGCTATCACCAGCACCACAAATACCAACGCTAATAATCAAGAGGTTGTTAAATTTCAATCGCAAGTGTATACTCTTTTAGACCACATCAAGTATCTAAAAACCAAGCTCAACCGCGAAATGGGTTATAAAGCTGACTTAACTTTTATGAAGAGGTTCTTTTTAATAACGATTGACAACTACCAGCGCTGCAATCTCGCTGACATCGAGCTGCTATCTGAGATTGGTATTTATCCTGACTACTCCTACATTTATAACCAGACCGGTAGCCCGGCTAGAAATGGTCAAAAGCAGCGTCCAACAATGAGAGGTGTTGCCCAGATGGTGCTAGCTGCGATCAAATTTCGGAACCGTGCTATTGAATACCGGACAGAGGTTGACTTGAAGCAGCACTTGAAGGCTCGAATTAAAAGTAGAAACGAGAAAGTGGAGTCCCATTTTGCTATCAATAGACCTAGAAACAGCCGGGGCTTTTCATACTTTCGGTAGTCTAATAAACATTTAATTGGTCTTGCCTATTAAATATCTAATTTTATGACTGAATGACTCCGGATGTATCAGATACTACTTCTATTTAAGCTATCAATGTGTTTGTTTTAATTTGTGAAACAATTGTAATTTGATTAAATGTAGCAATTTGACACAAATTATACATGAAAAAAAAATTTATTATTATGATAAGGTATTATATTTTGTACCTCATATACGTATGATTAGTTAGGGTAGTCTATTCTAATTGTTGCCATAATGGCAAGATGATCGCTTGGATACTCTCCTTCACGGGGAAGACCATCTCCCATATCCTTGGGGTGAGGTAGTTTTAATAGCTCTATTATATTGACACTGTCCATTCCAGTAACAATTTTTTTAGGTTGAAAGTAAAAAATGTAGTCTAGTAAACCCTTCCATTTGGCAGCCCAATTTGAAAAATTTGGTTCACCATAGAATTTTTCTAATGAGTTCTCAGGGTCAACCTCTTTGTAGTATTTTCCATATGCCGAAATAATATTATATTTATCTGACACCGGCTTGTAAAAATCGATAAGCTCCTGAACATGCGAGACCAAGATATCCTCAGGCACTGGATCTTTTGGTAGTTTGCCGGTTTCGTCTGTAGGAATGTCAGAATCTAAACCAGTCCGGATTCGGAGATAACCCACACTCTTTTTGAAAATTTCTATGGTGTCTGACCTTACTTCATTGATCGTCCTAATATTTTGAGTGAGTAATGTGTAAGGAATGTCTTCAGGAGAAGAATTAAAATCGCCTGCCAGGAAAACTGGCCAGTTGGGGAAGTTGGTTTGCGCAAAATCGGTTGTACGGCGCGCAAGAAGACCAAGTTGCCGAGCACGTTCAAAAGAGCCGTAAGGATGCCAGTATAAGTGTGTAGTACCAATAACTATACCGTCTTGAGGGCGGTCTCGGTATCGTAGCGCAATGGCAAACCCTGTATTTCCAGTATCGGTGAGACCAAGAATACTGTCCTCATTATTATTATTCTCTGTAAGATCTTTTAAATAGTGCTCATTTTGCTCTAATTGTTTTTGCGCTTCATTTACATCACTTGCAGAAGAATCTAAATGTTTATTGTCGTAATACACTTCAAGCGTCGGTGAAAGAACTTTATCAAAAATGCTGGTTCTATAAGCAATAACAAGACCGTGTTGTTTCGAGTTGTGTCTGTGAAACTTTAGTTCTAAACCAATATCCTTGAGCATTTGAGTCCAATATTTCTTAACTTGTGGCTCATCAACCTCCTGCATGACAAGAATGTCAGGTGAGTAATGCTGGATTTCTGCTTGAAGAACAGGCGCGCGGGCCTTCCACTTCATAATGGCACCGTTGGTTGGAAAAAGATCTCGACGGACAAGGCATTGGGCAAGAACATTGTAACTCATGATCTTAAGATTTGTTGATACCAAATTCTCTTTGCCCGTACATGTAGTCGACGGAATAGTCAAAAGTGGGCGTTGAATAAATAGTGAGTTAGCCATCGTCTAGTAATTAATGTTGGACTGCTTTTGTCTGAACCTGAATCCTTTCAGTGTGTTCGTAGAGTAATATATGGTTGGGAGTTGTGAAAATAGAAAATTTCAAAATAAAAAAATTTTATACATTCAAGACACTTCAAATTCATCGTCAATTATACTTAGATTTTTTTTTTCAGGTTTACAGTACCTTTAGTATTTCAATATCACCCCCTCATACAATACAGAAAACAGATTCACAATGTCCGAAGTTTTTGAAGATAAAAAACGCAAGCAGATCAACGACAATGATCACGACATGGATGCATCATCGTCGGATTCCGACTCTGACGGAGAAGACCAGATCGTTAATGTTGACTTTGATTACTTTGACCCCACCGAGATCGATTTCCATGCCATCAAGAACCTGCTACGCCAGTTGTTTGATGCTGACAGTGTGTTGTTTGATCTTTCAGCTATTGCGGATCTTGTAATCAAGCAATCTGGCGTTGGCACCACCATCAAAACTGATGGCAAAGAATCTGATCCGTTTGCCCTGCTCACCGTCCTGGACATGAAGCCAACAACCCCCTCTCCCGCTCTTAAGGCACTTGCCGACTACTTTATTCAAAAAACTCAGGATAATGCAGCATATAACCGCAAGCTGCGTCAAATTCTTGCGCCATCGAGCTCTAGCAAGGTGGGTCTCATCTTGAGTGAGCGCCTCATCAACATGCCTACTGAGGTTGTACCACCTTTGTACGACATGCTTTACCGCGAATCTGCCGCTGCCGGTTTGAAGTTTGATAACTTTATCATTCTATCTAAGGTTTTCACTGAACAGGAGTCTGTTGTGGATCGTGAAGATAACCCGCGTCAGGCAAAGCGCACTAAGCCTGCTGCCAATGCTAGTTCCGAGATTTACTATTTCCATCAGGAAGACGAACTGATTAAGTCAAAGTATGCTGAGTTTTCTAAGAGCTTTGGATACTCACGGGAGGCCCAGAACGCAGACTCCAAGCGCGCTTTCCAGGAGGCAGGTATCTGGCCGCTTGGATACATCATGGTGGTTGAAGGTAACAAGATGGAAGATCTGGTAGCGGATCTTGGTGAGAAGTTCCCTCCGTTTTAAGTTTACGACAAGGCTTTGTTTTACTTTTTTGTTACGTTACTAGAGATTTTTGATTACTATTTTTTTTTTTTTTTGTAGTTACTAAATATGTTTTAAACAGGAGAGATTTGATCACAAAAATCAAATTACCAGGGAATTTTTAATAGATATGAAATTGACTTGTATCCAAGTTCCAATATTTGTTTTGAAAGGTTACTTATGACATAAACTAACTACAGTACATACCCTTCTCAATTAATACAGACAACCTTTCCAATATTTTTGTTTTATGAAAATAATATTTATAAATCATTATCTTTACATAAATCTATGATAGCTAAGTTCTACTGGCTTTTTTTTCATGTCTTTTAACTATTTAGCTTTAATTGTCAGTGTTATTTTATTTAAATATTTTAATTTCATTATCATCATGCTTTTTTAATTTACGCCGTGTGATACACATTTAGTGAAAAAAAAAAACACCATATTATTGCCAATAACACCATACAATAAAATGTAAGAAGAAAAAAATTATATGGTTTTGTCTTTTATTTATTTATTCATTTTTTTTTTTAGAAAATTTATCAAGTTATCAAGTCTTATGCATTTGTTTATACCAAAGTCCAATTTCTGTTGCATGACCATTATCGTGCCGTACCAATTTTCACACGGCGCTACCCAAAATTGCACTATAGCTTCTTGACATACCGTGTATCTACATTAAAAGTACTAGAAAGACATTTACGCAATTGAAAACTCTACAATTACACTCATACTTTACAATACCTTAGACTACGGTTTTTTTTTTTAGAAGAGGAAGAAAAGGAGGAGAAGGGGTACAAAGACAATAGTGTATGAGCTGATGGCTCCGGATACTGAAAATTGACACATTATTATGCTGAAAGAAGTATATAAATAATAATATTCGAGAAAAATGTAAATAAAAAGATTTAATAAAAAGTATGATATTTTACGAGTTTACTTCAAAAAAATTGTTTTTATTTTTTTTTTGTGCCATACAACTGGTAAAGAAAAACCAAATGCCGTGGATCCTTGGAAAATTTCTTTCATGTTAACACCTGATAACAGTACATTGCCTTTTTAAATTGTTTTTTTTTTGAATATATAAATACTAAGATCTTTTTATTTATTTTATTATTATTATTTTTTTTTTTTTGAAATATTTATCTTTTATCTATTTTTTGTTTTTTTTTGTTTTTTCATTCAACTTCTGACATCTTTCACCTTTACATACCTGCTACAAACTATATAATGACCAATACAAACACTACCACCGCAATTTCTAAAACTGAACCCAGTTCCTCTGAAAGCAAGATTGAACATGGCTTGAGCAAGGTTGCTGATGTGATTAAGGATGCATTTCACATTGAGCCCGTCAAACCTGACGCAGAAGTTGCAACTGACTCAAATCAATTTTTGCAAGGCGCTGCAAAGATTCCCCCCAAACCTTTGTGAATCAAACGAAAAAAAATGAATGAATTAACTGACTTATCTGTTTACGAGAAGAAATTATAAAAATTCTCAAGCATTGATGGTGAAAAAAAGGAGAGGTTGGCCCGAATATAATTTTTGAGTTCAAAGGTTTACAAATGTCTTAAAGTACATAATATCAACTTGATTTTTGAGCTTTTCTTTTCTTCCTACCAGTCTCAAACTTTTAAACACAAAATAATAATTAATAAATTAATAGTATACAATTAAGCTGAAAAGAATTGTATGACCATAACATAAATTGAAATGGCTGATAATTATTTAGATTTTGCTGCTAATCACGATAGCACTTGGCGCCTATCATTTGACAAGTGATAAGTGACATATCATAGGCTTAATTGTAGTCTCTTTTTTTTTTTTGTTATTAAATCACTTATTTCAACCTGATTTAAAATTATTCGACTTGTTTTCAAAAACATTTTTTCAGCAATCAATATATCCATTCTATTGTTCTATTAGCTTGTACCTTGTCCCTGCGCATAAAAAATATTGAAACCAAAAAAAACTTTTATATACATGTTTCATTCATTAAATACTATACAAAATAACTTATCATAACTTAAAACTTCTCGCCAGCAGCAATCTTAGCTTCACCGTACTTCTTGACACGGATGGACATGACGGAGATGAAACCAGAGGTATCAGTGGGATCGAAGTCAGTAAGCTCGTCCATGGAGGCCTCAGTGGCATCGTAGAGCTTCTCGGTCTCAGAAGAACGACCAAGGATAGTCAAGCTACCCTTGTAAGCACGGACACGAACCTGACCGTTAACATTCTTCTGAGAAGGATCAATCAAGGCACGAGTGTACTCACCCTCAGGGGAGAAATACAGACCGTTGTACAAAATGCGAGAGAAGGTGGGGGTGACAAAGGTGTCACGAATGTTACGAACCTCACGATCCAAGACCAGACCCTCAAGATCAATGTGAGCAGTTCTAAGGATGGTGAGACCAGGAGTCTCGTAGCAGCCACGAGACTTGATACCAATGAAACGGTTTTCAACAATGTCAATACGACCGACACCATTGCGACGAGCAATCTTGTTGGCAGTAAGGAACAACTCGACAGGATCGGTAACAGTCTTGTCGCCCTCGTAAGTAATCTTGGCAGGAATACCCTTTTCGAAGTGAACAGTGAAGTCCTCAGGAGTATCAGGAGCGTCGGTGGGATCGACGGTGAGCTTCCACATGTCCTTGGGGGGAGTAGTATCGGGGTCCTCAAGGATACCGGCCTCGAAGGAAATGTGAGCAAGGTTTTCATCAGTGGACCAGGGCTTGGCCTTGGTCTGGGCAACGGGAATATCCTTAGAGGCAGCGTAGTCAAGAAGATCCTTGCGACCAACAAATCTCTTGATGAACTCAGGATCACGCCAGGGAGCAATGACCTTGACATCAGGCTTCAGAGCATAGAAGGAAAGCTCGAATCTAACCTGATCATTACCCTTACCGGTGCAGCCGTGGGAGACAGCGAAGCAGCCCTCTTCACGGGCAACGTCAATCTGGGCACGAGCGATAACAGGACGGGCGAGAGAAGTACCCAGCAAGTAAACATTTTCGTAGATAGCGTTAGTCTGGACAGCAGGGAAACAAAGCTCCTCGACAAATTCGCGACGAACATCCTTAACAACAAACTTGGTAGCACCAATCTTCAGGGCCTTCTCGCGAGCAGCCTCAAAGTCCTCTTCCTGACCAACGTCAGCGAGGAAGGCAACAACCTCATAGCCCTCTTCGATAAGCCAGGCGAGAATAACGGAGGTATCAAGACCACCAGAGTATGCGAGACAGACCTTTCCTTTGCTCATTTTGATATTATGTGTAATATTAGATAAAATTAATTGTGATAGTTAATTAGAAGAAAAAAAAAAAAAAGGAAGAAAAAGAATTAGATGATGGAAAAATTTTTTGAGATAACTGGCCAGTTATATACCCACCTAAAAAATGGAGAAATCTTTATCGCGATAGAGCTTACCCGGCTCTAGAATTTTATGAAGAGTCACACGGTGACTGAGTGAACAGATCAAGGAAGTAAACCACCGCGAAATTTTTCAATTCACCAATGAAAAAAATAAAGTATGTATTAGGTAATAGCCGATTTGTTAATATAAATAAATAAAAATAATAAATAATAATTTTTATTATTTTGTATTAAATTACATAAATTTATTTTTTCTCTTTGTCAACTCAATGTAACGTGTTTCAACCTGTTTGACAGCTGTTGACACCAGCCGGGTAACAAAGCGTCATGCTAAAATCAGGTATCAACGTTTATCTATGCGACTAGTCACAGTCCTCCCTCCACTCTTGCCTAAGCACCATTATACGACTATTAAAACACTGAATTTTCCTTATCCTATCCATGACTGATACTTATCATAATGAACCACAAAATATCGTTATTATCTCAGGAGGTACTGCCTCAAACTCTATTCTTTCCATCTTTTCATCACTTTCGCCACATATCTCCTATATCCTGCCAATATCCGACAATGGTGGCTCGACCTCTGAAATAATCCGAGTAGTTGGTGGCCCAGCCATTGGCGACTTACGCTCACGTGTTGTTCGTTTAATTCCTCCGGAGTCGGCTGGACTACGCGATTTGCTTTCGCATCGGTTGTCCGAGATTCGAGAAGATGCTAAACAGGAATGGGAAGATATTGTGGAAGGAACGCACATACTGTGGCTCCCCATTGAGCCCCAATGTAGAGAATTTATCCGACCCTTTTTTCTGCACATCCACGTTGAACTTCTGAAACGGTCTCGGCCCAACAGAGAATTTAAATTTGAGTCTGCCAGTGTTGGAAACCTGTTTCTGACTGGCGCTCGTCTTTTTTGTGGATCATTGGATGCGGCCATTGAATTGCTTTCACGACTCACGCGGGTTCCAAGTTCCACATCTGTTTTGCCTGCACTCAACACAAACTTCAGTCATAATATTTCTGCTGAATTAGTCAACGGCTTCATAATCACCGGCCAAAGCCAAATTTCACATCCTTCACCGGTTGCCGTAAGCCAGAATCCTAACACAAGTCTTTTCACTGACAATTCTATTCATTTGACTCCTCCTGTTGTGAATCTTCCTACATATTTGTCGACGGATTCAACGTTGTCACGGCCATCAAGTGTTGCATCGGCTGAAAATTCTGACGAAGAAGATGCACATCTTCCTTTTAGCCATCCCGATTTGAAAGCCTCTCAATTACATTTTTCAAAAGATGAAAATACGCCTCTTGCATCGCCGATAAGACGAATTTTTTACATCAACCCTTATGGTCAAGAGATTCATCCACGAGCCAGCACCCGTGTATTACGAACACTTGAAAAGGCACAGGTTCTAATATATTCCATCGGAAGTCTTTTCACTTCTACAGTTCCTGTTGTCATACTTCAAGGATTTGCCAATGCAATCAAAACTCCTACCAAGAAAAAGATCCTGTTAATGAATGGCTCGCTGGACCGCGAAACTGACAGTATAGACGGTATGGGATTTATTCGTGCCTTAATCGGGGCATGCTTGTACAGTGAACAGGGTAGTTCATCTATCCCACTGTCCTATGACAATAATGGTAGTTCAGTCAGTTTGGCCTCACATAATATTACTCAACCTACTAATCAGCAAGGTATTTTCGGAATCTACGGAGGTGGTCGTTCGGCTCTTTATTCGCATAGTCTCCATGACTAT
Source organism: Geotrichum reessii (assembly GCA_013305925.1). Lineage (NCBI taxonomy): Eukaryota > Fungi > Ascomycota > Dipodascomycetes > Dipodascales > Dipodascaceae > Geotrichum > Geotrichum reessii. Next base: position 18,773 of record QVTG01000150.1, on the reverse strand, counting down.
TCCACAACTAACAGTTCCACTAATTTACATAAACAACCTGCTCACTCTCAACTGATAGACCCTTATAGTACAGATGCTATCTCTGCCACCCAATGGAGCAAATACATTACTCACGTAGTTTATCTGAAAAACTCGCCGCTAACTTTTTCGGACGCCAATCTTGGATACTTGAAAGCCAAGGGTGTCAAATGTGTTGGCATGAAACAAAAATCTTCTAGCTCTAAACAATACTATTCCTCTAAAGACTTGCAACAAGTTCTATCCGAGATCATTAAAAACTAGTATATTTTTACATATGTAATGAGTCTTCTTTATGTAATCTTTATTTAGTGGAAAAGAAAAAGAAAAAAAAAACGAAAGATTAAAAATACAGTTAATTACTATGTTTCTGAATAATGTATTAACAACCATCTTACATCCCAATTATGCATTTTTCAAAGTACTTATTTCTTTAAAGTAATATTTTTCCGAAAATGTCACAAAAGCCTTTGATAACCGAGATTTATGAGCTTACCCTTTGGTCCTCTACTCACAATCTTGATTAGCAAACAAAAATCAAGATTAGAAAAATATTTTTTAATCTAATGAGTCAAGAAACTAAAAAAATTAATCAAGTACTTCATAACAATAGAGGGAACCATGTGACCGGACAATACCAACTTTTCAGATTGAAAATCAAACATTAGTTCTTCTTCATGTAAAGTCATAATCTTTTCCATAACTACCAACTTGAGCTAATAGTATGAAATAATGCAACACGAATATTCACTACAAGAATTTACTCTAGTTCTCGCTTTCAGAAAAGAGGGCTTTCTCATGGAAGTATTTTAAGGAAGACTCAGATCCCAAAATCTTCTGTATTCGATTTGATTAAAAAGCATGTCTCTGACAATTGTGCAAAGCTCAAGGCCCCAAACCATCGTGTAAAAAGCAATGGACTGACGCGACGCAAAAAGTCAGCTATGATCTGAAATGCCCGTAAAAATCGTCAGGCTAGTATAGGTGAACTTGCCAAGTATGGAATTAGAACCCACTCACTCTGTGATAAGACTTTGAGAAAGGCACTCAACAAGGCAAATTATGCATTATTGTCAGCGATTGGCAAGCCAATCCTAAGGCCAAATCATTGTACAGCTAGGCTAAAGCGGGCAAAGGCCCACTAAAATTGGACGGTTAAAGATTGGGCCAAAGTGATTTGGTCCGACGAATCGGGTCGACATCTTGGTACATAACTCCAAAAAAGACAAGGTTTGGCGCCAACCCGATGAAAGACTAGATCTTTCTGTGATGCATGGAACTCACGACCAGACTCGGTCCTACGTTGGGTATTGGGCCAGTATTTTCAAAAATGAAGTTGATCCAATTTACGTACTCCCTCACAAAACCACGATGAACTCAATCTTTTACAAGGATATACTCAAAAATTATTTACTATCTTAGTATTAATCTGACTTTTTTTTAACAGGATAATGCCCAGTATAAAACTACAAAAGAGCTTTCAACCTTTTCGAAAGATCACGATGTGACAGTTATGAAATGGCCTTCTCAGTCATCTGATTTAAACCTGATTGAAAATATTTGGCATATTTTTAACTTAGCAATTGAAAACCGTATAACTTTTATTCATTTATACAAAGAACTGAAAGAGATTGTCTGTGAAGAGTGGGAAAAAATTGACAAGGAGCACATTATCAATTGCATTGAAAGCATGCCAAAAATATGCACAGAAGTTATCAAAAGCCACGGAGGCAGTATAGATTATTAATCATCTAGATACTAACTTAGTATATCTCGCTGGTATATAAAAAGATTTTTTTTAATTCTTTGAAACGTTTTATGTTTCTTGTCAAAAATAATATTTTGTTGATCTAAAGCTATCGTTGTCCGGCCACAGGATTCCCTCTATTGTAAGTATTGTGTTTTTCAAGGTGGAATACATCGGCACCATTTATTTTTTTAATTTTTTATTGAACCGGTGTAGTCACAGTCTTTTCATTCTCTACTCAGTTTCTTGTTTTACAAATTTTTGGTGGTTCTTCAAAGAACTTTTATACTTTTTAGACTTTGTTATCATCTAAGTGTGATTTATGACATTTAAATTTAATAATCATATGTATGAACAAATATACACTTCTGTGAAATAATGTTAAATCATTCAAAAAAACAAATAATGAACTACAAAATGAAGTAGCATCGGAAATCAAAAAAAAAAAAAACTTGAAACATTTGCTAAAATATTTCTTTATCCCTCAAAATAGTCACCTGTAAAAAATAGTTTTATCAGAATAATTATGAACAAATCAAAAATTTGTGTTATTAACTTCGAAGAGAAAAATTACAGTGAAAAATACGTATTCAAGTTGCATAATAAGAAAATTATAAAAGTAAATATAACTTGAAAAAAACATTTCAGTTCTATTTTAGTTTTTTTTTTCCAGTTGGGTGAGACAGTAAAACAAAATGTATATACCGAGTCAGAGAAAGCTCTTTTAACTATGAACTTAGGATTAGACAAAATGAGTTGACTACTAGGTTGAAGACTCTAGGTCTGCTTTTTCAAATGTTTTTTATTATACCAACTCATTGTTATGACAAATGGCTTGAATTCTGTCAAAATGCTTTGAAGTCATGGCATTAGCAGTAGTTCTTAGTATCTGGTTGATACCAGCACTTTTTATTTTAGAAAAAAAAGCTTTTTGTCGATAAATGAAAAATCTGTCTATTTTTCTTACAGCACATGTTTACATTAATAAAATAATTACAATGAATTAAAAAAAACATTGAATTTAACAATATTTGTTTTCATGAGACTTTGAGAGTAGCATTATCAAAGGAGCTTTAAATGGTTTTGAAATTTGATGGCGTCAAAGCCTTCATAAGTCATATACTTAAAAAGACCAGAAAAACTTTTCATTTATTTTTTATTTTAGTTTTCATTTTAATCTTCAATCTTTTCAAGCTTTTGAATTAAGAATTTCATTTCTGTTTGAATTGTGAACTTCTTTTGTGCAGAATCTTGATAACAATTTTTTTTTGCCTTTCATAATAGACTAATGCAACATTGAAACTATTTTTCAATGCCGGAAATGATTTTTGGTTTTTGAAAAAAATTCAAAATTAGAGCTATACCACCTGATCTTTATATAAGACTTTAAATATGAGCTCTAGTGAGATGTAAACTAATCATACAAATGTAAAAAGATTGAGTTTCTAAACAAAATCTTAGAGAGACAAAAAGAAGAACAAATCATTTGTGAAAGAAATTAGCAATATGAAAAAAAAAAAAAAAGATAGGTCTCATCTTCACCCATAAATATGTGAAGTATGAAAAATTAAACAAATTTTCTACTTATCTTCACTTATAAATATGAACATACTTCTTTCTAATCTGTACATCAAATACCTATCTAGTAACAATAGTGACCCTTTGTGTTCAGGTAAAAAAGTGTCATAAACCTATTAATGAAGTATTATATTGTTTAGAAAAGATATAGAAAGTGTTGGTTATCATATTTTTTGTTAATTAAATTGGTATTTTAAAAGGCTAAGTAATAAAGGCCGTTACATAATAACAAAGATTGTTGAATTATGCTAGCCCTTTATACAATTTTTGATCTTGTCGCTAGCTTAGAAAAATAATACTAATTTTTAAATTTATTTTAAACATAGATTTACTATGTATACAGAAATTCTAAAAATAAAAAATTTTTTTAAACAAAAAGTAAACACAAATCATAAGTTTATATAGTTTAACCTTTGAAAAAGAAAAATTTTTTCATCTAACAATTGCTTTCTGTGTAAGTTCTAATTAGCAAAACCAGTGCTGTTTAAAAAGTTGCCTCGAGCCGGATTCGAACCGACGATCTCGTCATTACTAGTGACGCGCCTTACCAACTTGGCCATCAAGGCATTTGTTGAGTTGAAATATTTTATGCTTTTAACAAAATTAAGTTTAACATGATTTGATTGTTTTCTAACAACATTAAAAGCATTTTAAATTTTGATAAAGTATAGTTATTTATTTGATAAAGTTAAATTAAATTTTTTTAGCTGAGAAGCTTTACGCAGTTCTATTTAAAAGTGTTTTTTCTTTATCAATCCAACAATTCAGATAACCAGATGACGTTGATTTTGCAATTAACTACTGTCAAAAAAAATATATATATATAAATTTTTTTTTTTGTATTTTAACAAAAGTTATTTGGCACCATCAAATGTCAGAATCACTCAAAGCGCGCTGACAACGCTAATTATGAATTTTCATGGAGAGAGCTGTCTAAAGCGCGCTGAGAACGCTAATTTTAAAGTCTCATAGAGATAAATGTTTTTTAGTTTTGTGTCTTCTTTGTATATGTTTGTTATTATTATTTTAATTATGTAACTATGTGATGTAAAAACAATAAACAGATTTTCTATCTATCTATCTATCTATAACTCACTTTGTTGATCTCCAGCTCAAGAAAACAACAGGCTCAGAGAAGTCTAGAGTTGCTGAGACTAACAATCAACTGCGAGCTTAAGTTTCATGAGCATACAAAGAACGTCACTTCCAAACCCAAGAAAGTCATGAGTATTACAGAAACACTTGGTGGTGTGTACAGAGGTACTCCTAGTCAGCAAATGAACTAGCTCTATATTTCATGTGTACGGGCCAATATTTTGGATATGCCAGTCCTGTTTGGTATCACAAATTGACAGATCAATGGAAAGATAAATTTCAAAAGATTCAGCATACTGATTTACGACGTATTATAGGTCCATTCAAGTCTGCGTCTGTCAAGGCAATGCAGTGCAATACCAGTATCCCCATTATAAATATAAAAACAAAAGAAATCTGTGACCAGTTTACTGTCGGAGTCATTCGAGCTGCCAGCCCAAGGAACCCTTTAAGGAAACTCGCTACTCATAGCAAGCCACTCGAAGACATCCTTGATGAGTTATTTACAAAAGTCAAACAAATAGATGATGTTGATGATGACAAGTGTTGGAATTAATGATCACCTTGGAAACATCCAAAGTATTATGGAGACAAAAACAAAAGGCTTCTACAACATTGCAGAATGCTTAAAAGTTTTGTGGACTAAATGGCAAATTCATTACAAGTCAAATAAATTTTTATAATATTTTCAATGTATTTAAAAAAAGTTGTAAGACAGCAAGTACCCTCAATTTATCAAAATCATCTATGAAGACTCTGCCTTGTGTCATAAACCAGTATATTATTTTCGATAAAAACTAGTCACACCGCTTTTAAAAAGTATTTGAAAGTGAGGTGTATTACTATAAGAGTATTCTTGCAGATATTGTCAGCCAGAAACGATGAAACACGATTTTAAGAAACATCTTGTAATTACATCTTACAAAGTGTGCCATTTTAGATAACAATATATATATATATATATATCTTTTGATTGTCCTTACATCACATCGTTACATAGTTAAAATAATAATAACAAAATACACAAAGAAGACATTGAATTCAAAAACATTTGTTTCTATAAGACTTTAAAATAAGCGTTTTAGGCGTGCTTAAGATGAATTTGGCATTCGATGACGCCGAAAAGTCTCTACATATTTTTTTATTATTATTTCATTCATATAGCTATTTAATATGATGAGTATATATATATTCTTCTCAAGTTTAACAACTTTGATGATTTTTAACCAACGCTCTTTTTTTTTCAATTTATCACTAGTTATATGTATTATATATTAAAGTGTAAATCATAAATTTTTACTTAGACTCATGAAAGATGTGATTATGTCACAAATTTTTCAAGTGACTTGCTTATGTAGCAATTATCAAAGAAAATCACGACAGTGTTTAATGCTTAAATAAACGGATAAAATAGATAAAATATATGTCTTAGACAAGCTCTATGACATGTCGGCAAATTAAAAGAAAGAAAAAAAAAATGGAAAAAATAACAATGTGGCTTACTGAAGCATTTATGTGAACGTTGCCAGAAACCAAAAACAGGGGAAACGACGCCCGAAGAAAAAAAAAAATTAAATACAAAAGCATCGATTTAATTTTTTCTACTTTATTTAACACTCCTCTGTTCTACTTACATTGATAAAAACTATTGCTAGATCTACAGTATACGATATTCAGTTTTAAAAGCGTAGCTTTGAACTTAATAAATACGATTGATACAATTTTGATTGATTTTTTTTTCCCTACTTCTTTGATTGATCAGTTTATTTTTTTTTTCAGCAATGGCAACAGCAAAAACATTGAAAGTCGACGACATAACTATTCTTGACGGTGGACTTGGAACTGAACTAGAGTTTCGTGGCTACGATTTGAGCAAGGATCCGTTGTGGTCGGCAGGACTTGTGCGACGCGATCCCAAAGCATTAGCTGAGATCCACCGCGCGTATCTCGAAGCGGGCGCCGACGTGATTACAACCGCCACATACCAAGGTTGCATCGAAACCCTGGGAGAAAACTTATTTGCAGAAATTGTACGCATAGCGGTACGTGCGCGTAACGAGTTTGTACGAGACCATCGCGAAAACTTTGAATTTACTGGTGAGCCCAAGCGTTCAAAAGACGAAACTACCGATTTAGTTACTATGAGCTCTTCTAGTACTGTTATCGACAATAAAACCCAGAAACAGCGACGCAAATGGCCTTTAGTGGCAGTTAGTATGGGTCCATACGGCGCGTACTTGGGTAAAGGCCAGGAATACACTGGAGATTATGGTAATGTAAGCAAGGCCACATTGTTAGACTTTCATCGTCTTAAGCTGGAAGCTCTCGACGCCGAGGGTATTGAACCAGAGCTACTTCTTTTCGAGACTATTCCAAACAGTTTGGAGCTTGCTGCCATTACAGAGTTGTTACAACAGCGGGAGAAGCTCAGGGAGCAAAGGAACGTGACTTTGAAACCACAGGTATGGTTGGCGCTATCTGTACGATTTGAAACAATTGATGGTAATGATCATGTTTTGCTTGCAGATGGTGCATCATTGACGGAATCTAATTCTTTCAGCGTCGTCAACGGCTTGAGGACTCAACTTCGTGCAATGGCGCCTCATATTTCGGCTGTTGGAATCAACTGTTGCCCGCTTGATGAAGCAGAGTTGGCACTAGCTGAGCTGAACGACGTTTTTCAGCAAAACCCCAACGACACGTCGGCATCGTCAGGACCACTTCAGCTCATTGTGTATCCTAACTCTGGTGAAGTTTACTCGGGTGAAACTAAGACGTGGTCCCAACCAATTTTCCGCAACTCCTCTAAAGGCGACAGCGAAGTCTTTGATCCTACCACTACTAAGCCTATCTTAAAAGATAGCAGCTGGGGGTTGGCAGACAAAAGCCAAGAGTGGATAAAACATGGTGCCAGAATTATTGGTGGGTGTTGCAGAACTAGGCCTGAGGATATTACAAAGTTAAAAGAAACAATAGGTGAGTTACTGGGCTAAATACTGGAGAATTCGATTTTTCAATTTTTTTTTAAGCCTTTGTTCATACTTTAGACACAATTGGAATTGATAGACGAGATAATTTTTCATCGTGTAGTTTACTTGAAAAAAAAAAACACATAAAATTGTTATGTACGTACTAATATGGAGTCTTGAAAAAAAAAAAAAAGTCTAGACCCTGCTGAAAAGTTGGCCATAGATGTTTATAAAAGGGGTTTTAGTCAGCAGAACTGCAGTAGAAATGAACACTGCCAGTAGACATAAATAACATAAGGCCCACATTTACATCGACAAGACTCATAAAAAATTGCAGAACTGAAGAATATCCGAAACCAGCAAGAATGAGTTAGGGCTAGTACTTTTTATTTTTTTTTTTATTTGTTTATAAGCCTAGTGATTAACTAATGCCAATAATAGTGATAATAAAATCCATGTTAGTATATATATATACTTTTTTTTGGTAGTAAAAACTCTCCTGATAGGTCAGATGTAGTACAGGGACCGTGCATTTTTTGATACCATCATCTTGGTCTCTAGCAATTGTTTTGCAGTTTTTTTCTTTAAAAAAATCTTTGTTTTGACCTGCAAAGTTTTGGGGTCAGTTACCAAGTAGTAGTTTATTGTCTCACCACAGTTTTACAAAGTCTTGTATTTTATTGTTTTTAAATAGTCTATTATGGAATAACTTAACACTAGTTAACATTAAATAATAGAGATTGTGTGTTTATATGTATGATGAGATTTAAAAAAAAATCAATTGAAAACATTATTTTGAATATTCGAGCTACAATAAAAGACTTGCAAGTGTTTTGTTGCACAATGGCGGCACTGACTCATACTTTTTTTTTTCTCACTACCAAAATTGTATACTTTTGGTATATTAAAAAAAGAACTCAAAAAAAAAAAAAAAAAAAAAAAAACGATTGATAGTATGCTGTTTTGTTTGTATGGAATGAATTTACATAAATACCTATTTTATATTATTTTTTTGTTTTTAATCAAGTAATTTACATGACATTTAACTCAGAACAAGTTTAAAACCATCGTAGATCAGAAAATTACTAGCAAGTATGAAAAAGTTGAGTGCTTCTTGGTCTGCAAGTGGAAAAAAAAAATTGATTGAGATCTTGAAATTAAATACTTTAATAGAGAGGGTTAGATTGAAAATGAACATTGTGAAATATTGTCAATTTTTTAGATGATAATTATAGTAAAATATATCAATATAAATTTTCAATACCAATCTTTTTTTTTTTTTTACAAGAGTATTAGTGGAAAAAAAAAAAGCTTTTATTTCAGCTTTCTCTTTTAGTGATAGTAATGAGCCCGTTAAAAATTTCATGAACCGTCGTTTAATAGTTTTAAACAAGTAAAAACTTTACAAAATGAATACAAAACGTACACATTAAATGTTGCTAAATGAATCCAGTTTCAATAGTTTTGGTAAGGGTTAGAAACCAAAAGATGGAAAAAAAAAATATATGTATGAAATCACCAGTCTACTTTGCATTTTTTTTTTAATTCGGTGCTCACCAAGTCTCGTGATTATTATGTCCCAGACTGCTCTGTACTGTCGTGGGGGCATAACTTAAAGTGGAAAGTGTTTGGTATAATAACAAACAGTAAACGATGTCATAATAGCCAACGCAAAGAAACCTTGGCAAATTCAGAGAGAGAAAAAAAAAAAAAAAAAAAAAAAAGGAATGGAACTGGGGGTCTGGTCATGCCGGTTTCATTCAAGTCAACATAGGTGGCTTTTTTTTTTCCCTGAGACTTCTTTTTTTAAAAAAAAAATAAATAAAAGGGAGGTTTGAACATTGTCTACTAAAAACTTTTACTGTACTCCGTACTTTTTTTTTCTTTTTCTTTTTTAGAATCAATAATATGGCATTTAGATATGATATTGAACTAAATGAATCATAAGCAACCAGTAACAATGAGAATGCATTATTTTTTCTATTCATTTTATTCAGTATTTTTTTTTTTTTTCATTTCTTTAATGGTTTATTATGATTGCAAGTGTTTTTTTTTTTTAAACCTTTTGGCATCTGCAAACTTTTCTTTTCTTTTTTTTTTTCCGGCGTTCGGATTTGAGATGCTTTGCCACGTTAATACGGACATCTAACCATTCTGAGATATACTCAGACCTAATCGCTGAATCGATAACCCTGATCAAGCACAAAACCCTAGCCCATAATTATCAAAGTTATCGATTAGCCTCATTTTTGTCATTTTACGTAAGTATGCTTACTAATATTTGTGTAAAGTGTTATATAAGTTTTGGTCGGAGACCAGCGTCACAGGCACAACAGCGTTGTTGAAAATGGTTGCCCATTACTTGATTAGGCAAATTTGCTCCCATCACCTCATAACTTAATTACAATTTTTGTAGCGGGCGATAACGGTCCTCAGTCTCTTTTGGTTTTGGCGTTAAACAAATGGTTTTGTAATCGATTAGATAAGCAGTGCGAAAAAAAAAAAAAAAAAAAAAAAAAAAAACAAGGTTTGTGGAAAAAAAAAAAATCAATAATTAAAAATAATAATGAAAAATAATAATAATGACAATATTATTTTTTTTTTTGACATTTCCCTTTTTTTTGCAAAAAAATTTTTTATTTTTTTTTTGTCTTCTTTTATAATATATCCTTCATCTTTTCCACTATTTTTTTTTCTTTTTATTTTTGTTTCTCTGTTTTGTTTCTTTTTTTTTCTCTCTCTCTCTCCTTAATTCTATGACTCTAATTTACTAACTATGAACAACAACTCCTATACAAACAATCTATTTCAGTCTTTAAACTCGGACTTGCAGCAGTTCTCAGCGCCTAGCTTCAACCCTGACTTCATCGCAGATAACCCGGAGATTGGTCCACGCAGGGACCTTTTTTCGGACGACATTTTTGCGGTCTTGTCTGATGCCCATTCATATATTGAATCCAAAGAGAGATTGGATAATCTTAGCTGGCGCTGGAACGATTTCAAAGCTAAAAACACTACCGAGTCTTCACTGTTCAGTCATGATAATAGTCATAGTGACTTGCTATCCGCTGAACTGCTTCCACCAATGGATCAAACCGGGTTTTTTGTGCCTGAATTGCCTCAGGCGTCACCCGAAATTTGTAACTCTTTCAATCCTAACATCAACGATTTTGGCCTGCTCTCCCCTGATGGCAGCAATTCCAACGACCTGCCAATTATGGATTTTAGCCTGAAGCAACAGCACCATCAAATGATCGATGTCACGACACCCGCGTCAATAATAGAGAGTCCGGGGCACGACGGTAACTGCAATAACTTCACTCCTACTTCAAACAATATGGAAAATAATTCTACGAGTATAAACAGCTCGTTTGAATTTTCGCTGGATCCTTTGGCGTTTGAAGGCTTGACCGACATGATGGACAATAGTTCCAGCACTAAATTTGGCAATAACAATACTTTGTTAAATAGTTCCCTTAATGGTACATTTAACACTAGTGACTTGGTGTCTGAGTCTCAATCATTTACTACCAGCAGCGACCGTCGCTTTTCAGTTGAACAATCTTTTAACAACAATAGAATGTTTTCTGGAGATCACTCGCTTACCAATAATAACTGGTCTTTCTCTGCTGACCGTTCGTTCAGCAACAATTCTATTAGTCATAGCACCTATAATACTAATAATAACAACATTCACACACCTCCATCCGCCAGAAATTCCTTTTCCGGTGTAAGCGTTAGCAACAACAGCAGCACTTCCGTGGCCGGCCCAAGAGAAATGCATGGTTTTCACATTGGCTCTTTCGGCGCAAACCGCGTGCCGCTCAGCAGTAGCAACAACAACGGCAATTATAATAAAACTCGACCAAAGTTTCAGATTGGACCTGAGAGCGAAGAATCGTTTTCACCAAAATCAAAATTTACTGCGCCTACTCTCACAAAGAGTCATTTGCACAGCAGCAGTACAAGTAGTATAAATACGTTAAATGAGTCTGCTCACCGGAAAATTGCAAGACCCGCAAGCTTTAAGGACCGGCTACGTCATGCGTCGACGCCAGGTCAACTATTTTCAGTGACGTCATCTGCTAAAAAGCCGGTTGCGTCGAGCGTACCCGAAAAGAAACCTGCATCGTTCTCAACTTCGCTGAATAATAATTCAGAGACGCCAACTGAGTGCACAAACTGTAAAACGCGAACAACGCCTTTGTGGAGACGCAACCCTGAGGGCCAGCCACTTTGCAACGCGTGCGGTCTGTTCCTTAAGCTACATGGTGAAGTGCGTCCATTATCGCTTAAGACTGACGTAATCAAGAAACGCAATCGGGGCAGTAACAGCTCGTCAAGTCTCAACCGCCAGTACTCAGAGCAGCTGCGGCGCCGCAGCATGGAGGTCGAGGCTAACGGCGGCGCGCTGTCATCAATGGCACTATCGTCCGCAACAGCATCAGCTGCAATTCCAATCGTGATGAATCAACACCCGCTACAGCAGGCACAGCAGCACTCGTTTTCGGCTCGCATGGATAACAACGGTAGCGGATCTGCGGCCAAACATGTGTTGATTGCACCCAAGAAGGGGCTTGTTCCGCTGGCACCAGCACCTCCATCACACATGTCACCTAAAAGTCTTGGATTTAAGGAGTACAGGGGTCGACCTGCGAGTGTGACCAAACGCAGCAACAGCATCAGCAAGAGCAGCTCTATGAAAAATCTTGCAATGAAGAATACCAGCAATTCTATTAAAACTGATGACAAATGGCAATGGCTTCAAATGGGCATTTGAAAGCTTAAGACAGTGAAATAGGACCTTTTATTATTATTATTTTTTTTTTTTTGAAATTCTTTTTTTATTATTATTGTCATTATGTACTAACAACTACATTAGTTTTCAAAAACTTATACATATGAATCTATCTTTTTCCCCGGCAGCATATAAAAAAAAAAATATTTATATCAAATATGTTACTTGAGAGGGAAAAAAAAAAAAGTGACTTTATGATATTTGTTTTTATTTTATTTTTATTTTTTTTTCTTGTTCAAGGCATTGATAGATTTTAATGTTCCTATATTTGTTTTCACATGTTTTCATAAATATCTCTAATGAATGAATGAACTTTTTTTATACGTAAATCCATATATATGTATATTTTTTCATTATTATTGTTTGGCTCTTTAAAAATGGGTTTTGCAAAAAAAAAAAAAAATAATATAATAATAATAATAATAATAATATATAATAATAAAATAATAAATAATAATAAATAATAATAATAATAATATAATAAACTGTAATGGGCTTACTATAAGCCTATTAAATTGTAAATAAATGACTCTGATATAGTTTTTCTTTTTAATAGTATTAATATTTTTAAACAAGTAGCCGCTAAATTTCCCAGACTTGACACTAGTCAGACTCTAAAATAAATAAACAATTTACCATAAAAAAAATTTCAATCTATGGCTTTCATTCATGGTGATTTTTAAAGAAGACTCATTAACAATCCTAAAAAAAGAAAAAAGATAGGGTTTGAGTTGACAGAGGCGATGCCTAATGGTTGAAGGGAAAAAAAAAAAAAAAAACCCTCCCCCTCCTTTTTAAATCAAGATTGTTTTTATTTAAAAAAAGAAAAAATAAATTCTGATCTTGCCATTAGTATGCTGACCTGTTTATTCTCTGGTAATGTATCTAACTATTTACCAAAAAAAAATAAATAAAATAAAAACAGTGTAGACGACAGTACCTTAGTGTAGTTCATTTAGTCCGTAACTGCAAAGCGGCCAGTTATATCACAGAACCAGATAAGGTCAATTAGAAAAAAAAAAACTTGGTAAAAGTACTTTGCTATCGGGCCTATCGCAAGAACTGTATATAGGTACTTACCTATTAGATTAAAATACTGGGTGTCTTTTTTGTTTTTTTCGCTATTAGTACAAACTTGTTATTACCAATAAGTTTTCATATATACACGATATTGGTCTAGATTTTTTATTTTGTTAAGAACATGGAGACCTGTTGTCCATTTTCTGTTTGTTCCTCGGTAATATAACATTTAAAAAAAAATTGGTATTAAACAAGTAAATTAAAATTGATATATATCAACTGCAGATGTTCTTTAATACCACGAGGATAGTTGAATATATAATATTAAAAGGCGTGTGCGGTTTTTTTTTTCTTTTTTTTTTTTCAAAAAATAAAAAAGAAAAAATCTCTAGTTATGGTAAACACTTACTCAACTTTTGGGCTACTTAATGTCTATAAACAAAAGAAATTAATTTTTTAAAAAGGTGTTTGGTGATTTTTTTTTACGGTGACTTTATGATGCATTGTTATTGCTAAAGACTTGGTTTTATCAATATTTTAGTTGTTGTTGTTTTTTTCTCTTTACACCCTGTTATTGATGATAATAATAATAATAAAAAAGAAACTTTTTTCGGCTAATACTATAACTTATTAATTGATTTTTTTTTTTAGATTTAAAATCTGGTAATGATGTTGATACGTTGCTTTTTTTTTTTTGATCTCATCGCATGGATACGTAAAGTTAGTTTTATTTTTTTTTTTTATTATAAGTTTATTCCGATGATCCTTGGTCAAAACAAAAAAAAAAAAAATGATAATTTTATTCCGCTGGTCAGACGCAATATGGGAATTGTTTACCGTGGAAAAAAACTTTGTTTTCTTTTAGAAAAAAAAAAAAAAAAAAAACAATGATTAGAGTAGTTGATATTATTGACTATTATGAACCTGGATTTCAACATCAACACAAAAAAAAAAAAAAATGAAAGTAAAAAATAAAAAATCTAACTATGTGATGTAAGAACATTAAACAGTTTTTCCATCTATCGACAAAAAATCTACAAAAGTATTATTTAATTTATGGTTCCGGTGTCAGTATAGCAGGAGGGAAAATGATAGTCCCTGGAAAATTAATCATGTCTAAACATTTTAATTCAATAATAATAATAATAATAACAACAATAATAATAATTAAAGATTAGCCTGGGTTATGATCTGTTGCCTGGCAGCCTGGGGTCAAAGCGGTATTGGTTTGGCAATCAATTGCTGACAATTTAAACATTTATTTTCATTTTTTTTTAGAAAAAAAAATGAATAAAAAACTACTCAAAACCAGTGATTTTATAATAGAAGTTATTTTTTAGTTTTAAATTTGAATTCTTGGTTTCTTTGCTATAGATTTATTTGATTACATCTGTTTGCTGAAATACTAATATGTGCCAACCTTTCTGATATCGATAAAAGAGCATTGTACGTAATATAACCCAAGTTTTTGTTTTTCTTTTATTAGCCTAATTTAGCGTCATCAAAATGCCAGAGTTAATAAAACGTTCTCATCACACTTTGTTATATTTTCAATTGATCCAAATTGTTTCAATTTCAATCTTCAATTTTTTTTTCTTTAGATATTTTTATTATCACCTTGTTTTATAAAAAAATATAGCTTGATTAGAGCAGCTTGTTATGGTTTTACTGTGTGTCAATCTCTGTTATGATTCCAGCAGGTGTTATGTATCCCAGGTTTCCTTTAGCACATGTGTTATTTCATGAAGAATTTAGCGCCATAGAATGCCTAAAACACCTAAAGCGCGCTGAGAACGCTGATTCTAAAGTCTCATAGAGACAGATGTTTTTGAATTCCATGTCTTCTTTGTATATCTTTGTTATTATTATTTTAATTATGTAACTATGTGATGTAAGGACAATAAATAAATTTTCTATCTATCTATAAAAAAAAATATGAAAAATGATTCAAGAACAATAAAAACGTCTTTTTTTTTTATCGATCTACAAAGAAAGGGCAGAGCATTCACTTAAGCTCTCGTCATTAAATATGTATAACCTCACAAAATATTAGGACATAGGTTTTAAGCTTATATATGCATTAGTGTTGGTTTCTTAACTTGAAACGTGGATTATTGTTTTTGGTTTTTGTTTGGACCATGTTTTTTTTGTGTGTAAATTGGTCTGTGAGCTTGGTATCATTTGATGGCCTCAAGCACTATACAATGTCAACATTGGCAGCGAAATATATATAATTATATAAAAAGCAAAACCCCTTTACATTTACTGATACCGGGTTGTATGGTAGGTATTGTTGATATAGTGCTAATTTTCTTGAAATCTGTGTAATTTTTTATTCGATATTATAACAACGTGAATCAAAATAGTAAAACCAATAATATCTCTCATACCCAACAGAATAAAACAAAAATGAATTGTTTACAGCTACGTAATTTGAATGATCAAATTTTTAATCACAGTATGTTTTTTATTTCATTTACTTTTATGAATTAATTTGCGTCAACTTGGACTCTATAGAGTTTATATATAAGACAAGTTCTAATACTTTTCTAGTTGTAGTTTATGCCGTGCACGGCTAAAAAAATGTGTGGAATCAGCTTTTTCATTATACGTACAATATTCAAAAGGCATTTATATGTGTAAAACGTTCTATAATTGTTATCATACTCAGTTTTTTTTTTTTTGTTATTGTTGCTCTTATAGCTAATTATCAATGATATAGAAAGGACATAAAAATAAAGCCAAGCTACATTGAAGGTAGCCGCATCGGAAACAAATCTACTTTTCTACAAATTGTGAACAAGAGAAACCCAAAAAAATCATTATTGCAGTGTACTAGTTTTAGTGAAAAAACTGAGCGATAGAATATTGACAGAATATGCTGTTAATCTGACTACGAGCTTTTTCAAAATTTACATGAATAAAAAAAGATTCATCATCATGAGTTCATAACGGTAATCATGGAGATAGTATTGATTGCACAGTTCAAGAAATTTACAAAAAGACTGTTCTCCTTTTTATATATTGATGAATAGACAAGTGTTAGTAGAATTAGTCAATGTTTTTTTTTTTTTTTTTTTTTTTTTTCAATTCAACTAAATACATAGAAACAAAAAATGAAACTATATGAGAAATCTAATATTGGTATCTAACTTTACTAATATTAAAGTCAGCTTTTATATTGTATCAATGATATCATAAAATGCTAATTAATACAATCTTACTAAATTCAATCGTGCTTGAACAATCTCGGAAAATATATATTTTTTAGTGTTGTTACGATAATAATGCAATTGGTTATGTATACGTATATATCCCTGACTTTGCGATAATCGTTTTGTATTTATTAATTTTGTTTGGTAATATTGAATAATTAACTTTACGGGTAATCACTATAGCTTATTGTTCAATGTTTTTTTTTTTTGTTTTTTGTTTTCATTAGACATATTTGCTGATCTTACCAAATCAAACATTTAAGCCACTATGGAAAAAAAAAACTCTAACTTGAGAGTCGTATTATTAAATAATTCATAATAGTAATTGAAACAATTGCGCAATGCGAGTTGAACTTTGGAAAGATTATTGAAATGACAAAACTTCAAAAAAAAAAAAAAAAATAATAATAATAATATTAATAATAACACCCCACCTCCATAATATCTTTAAATCCTTTGTTTTTTATTTATGTTGAACAGCTAAGAATTGGTGATAGGTAACTATTGAATCAAGGGCCCAATGATTTAAAGAGATGGAAAATGAACCAATGTCTCTTCTCAATTGCTGGCATCAATTTTTTTTTTTTTTTTTCAATCAATTGGAACTTGAACATTTTTTGTGTGTGAGTGTGATTTAGTGTCTCTTTATAATTCATTATTAATATCATGATTCAAATTACGGTTACCTGTTTTCTGCTTAGTAAAATTATTCACTCCTTGGTGATGATTTTAGGTATATGTTGATAGTAAATTTTACGATATGTTAACCATGTTGGTCTGATTCTTATCATCATAATGACGAGATTTTTTACAAATTTCGTCAGTCGTGTTCTTTATTAATGCTACAAGTCTAGTATTTTTAATGCTTTTACTAAAAAAAAAAAAAATTAATAATAATAAATAATAATAGAAATAAAACTTTAATTTTTTATTTAAAAGAGCCGACAAGTTCCAACAGCAACTCTTTTTTGTTTTTCTTCTCCATAACATTCTTTTTTTCTTCTCTTCGAAAGACGGCTTCTTTCACGAATTAACCAACAAAAAAAAACCCCCCACTATCTAATTCATATTATTCAATATCACAATGGCTCCTAAGGTCGCTATTCTTTACTACTCCACCTGGGGTCACATCCGCACTGTCACTGAAGCTGTCAAGGCTGGCATTGAGGCCGCTGGCGGCTCTGTCGACATTTACCAGATTCCTGAAACTCTTTCTGACGAAATTCTTACCAAGCTTCATGCAGCCCCCAAGACCGAAGATCCTGTCGCCACTCCTCAAACTCTTACTGAGTATGACGCCTTCCTCTTTGGTATTCCCACCCGCTATGGCAATTTCCCTGCCCAGTGGAAGGCCTTTTGGGATGCAACCGGAGGTCTCTGGGCCTCTGGTGCTCTCGCTGGCAAGTATGCCGGCGTTTTCGTATCTACTGGCACCCCGGGTGGTGGCCAGGAGGTTACTGTATTGAACTCACTTTCAGTTCTTGCTCACCATGGCATTATCTTTGTACCCCTCGGCTATGCCCATACATTTAAGCAGCTGACCAACTTGGAGGAGGTTCATGGTGGCTCGCCTTGGGGTGCCGGCACCTTTGCTGCAGGTGATGGTTCCAGACAGCCTACCGAGCTGGAAAAAGAGATTGCTACTATCCAGGGAAAGACCTTTTACGAGATTGTTGCTAAGGCCTTTTAGTCTCATATATAGTATCTAGTCAATTTATAATTTAAATTCAGTTTGTCAATGTTTAATGTTGAAATGGTACAACATATCTTAAGAGTATGCAATTGAAATATTTTTTTTGTATTTTTTTGTTTTAACGGACAATGACCAAATTGTGATAAATTAGGGGGGCTATATGTTCCCTGATATCATACATCCATGTTATTAACCTTTGAACATTTTCAGCAACTCCCTTGATTCAAGTTGTCAAATATTTCAAGTCATTGAAAACCTTTGGGTGCGTCTTCATTTAATTTTTTTTTTTATAGAAAGTTTCTGTTTTTTTTTTTTTAATTTGTATAGAAACATAACTCACATTATACTAAAGGTATGTCTTAATTTTAACAAACATCCGTTATAATCCTTGTTTTTTTTGTTTTTTTTTTTTATTTTTTTTTATTTTTAATAAAAAAAAAATAATATAATAATAATAATAATAATAATAATAATAATAATAATAATAATAAATATAATAATAATAATAATAATATAATAATAATAATAATAATAATAAAATATAATAATAATAATAATAATAATATAATAATAATAATAATAATAATAATAATAATAATAAAATAATAATAATAATAATAATAATAATAATAATAATAAT